>SJYX01024677.1:164524-237407 GCA_006410675.1 Oreotragus oreotragus
TGGTTCTGTCCTCCTCCCCCCTCCCCCCCCTCCCGCCCCATCTCCTGTTCCTCTCCAGAGCTCTCCCCTGTCTTGGCCAGGTACCACTTCCTTCTGGTGGCACAGAAGAAGTAGCCACCGTCCGGGTGAGAGGAACTGGAAATAATGTCTACATTGAGGAGAAGAAAAAGGTTCTGATTCAGAGGCAGCAGAATGGCATCTTTATACAAACTGACAAACCTGTCTACAGCCGAGGGCAGCAAGGTAAGAGGCACACAGGTGGGATGAGACAAAAGCCAGGAAGCATCTTCACACATTCAGAGATGGAGGGATGGAGGAAGCCTGGAGGGGTAAAGGGTTATAGGTGCTGAATGCAGGCAGTGCTGCACAAGCAAATGAGTAGTGGGTGGAGCTGCTGCTGCTGTGTGTGTAAAACAAAATTCAGGGAATTCCCTGGCAGTCTTGTGGTTAAGACTCCATATTCTCACTACTGTGGGTCCGGGTTCAATCCCTGGCTGGAGAACTAAGATCCTACAAGACCCAATGCATGGCCAAAAAATTCCAATAAGTAAATAAGTGAAACAAAATACAGATTTTTCCTGTAAAGGAATTTGGCAGGTGTAACTGGATCACTGGGTCTCATAGCAAGCTGCTTGTGTAAGAATCAGAAAACATCAAGGGCATTTGGCCCAAGCCCTAGGATTTATATTTGCTCCCTCTTCCTTTGAAGCGGATTCCATCCTGGACTTTCAAAGTCAGGAGCCGTGACTGTCGGGGCATTAGCTGTCTCTCAGACTCGGTTTTATTTCAAAAGTAAAACCTGGTAGGATTTTGCTAACTCAGAAGTGTGTATGAGGAAACAAAAAGGTGGAAAAAAGAAAGATTCTGAGGTGAGGGGGAAATCCCTTTTGCTAATGACGCCCATTTCCTTCTAGTGCATTTCCGTATCGTCACCCTCACCAGCACCTTTGTTCCAGTGAACGACCAGGTAAGAGTTTCACTGGGAAGAAGGACCTGGCAAGGGAACGCATGAGGGCAGACTGGAGAACGAGGGAGGAGAGACTCTTTCCAGGGGAGGAGGCCCTTTAGAAGCAGAACACTTGTGGGATCCACAGTCAGGAAATTAGTCCAAATCTCCCAGCCCCCATCTGCCTGAAAGCAGGCAGCGGCATCTCGCTCTCAGGTTTGACATCTGAAAGCATCAATTAGGTTAACATTCTTAAGAGACGGTTCCATTTGCCTCTGTTAAGAGCTTTTTCAAACGTCAAGACGTTCCCTCCAGGGGTGACACCTAGTGGCCCTGCAGTTCAAATACTAAGAAGGAATTCAGGAATACTTTTAACAAAAGGAAGAAATAAGGATCTTTTTCTTCTTCTTTTTTCTTTTTTTACTACGAGGCAAGGTAATTGATAACATAGACAATTTTCTTAAGGCAACATTCTGTGCCAAAGGTAAAAATGCGGTAACATTTGGCAAATACTTAAGTTTTCCTCGAACAACTGGATCACTAGAATCACAAGTCATATGATTTTATTTGCTCTGAACTTAGGGCTTGTGTCATTTCTACACGCGTTTGAAATACTGGGGTGGCCCGAAAGTTCATTCGGATTTTACATACCATCTTACAAACTTTTGGCCCAACCCAATACCTCTCAGACACCCCCAGCTGCCTTCTTTCTCCTTCAGTCAGAGCCCATGTATTCAAGTGAAAAATTTAAAGACAGTCATGGAGAAAGCAATGCTTATATTTCCATCTCCATGTGCCCAGGCTGCTGTTTCCTTTCCTGATGTACAGAGAAGCTCTAAGTTTGTTGTTGATCAGCAGCCTTCTCCAGCCACTACTTTCTTTCCTGATTTAGAACTGGTTTTTTAGTTTCTCCTTCCTATTGCCTGTATTCTTTCCTTATCACTTCGGTATAATATTAAGTTGCTGTTTAGTCTTTCAGTCATGTCCGACTCTTTGTGATCCCATGGACTGTAGCCCCCCAGGCTCCTCTGTCCATGGGATTCTCTAGGCAAGAATACTGGAGTGGGTTGCCATTTCCTTCTCCGGGGGATCTTCCCGACACAAGGATGAATCCCAATATTCTGTTTGGCGCAGAGTCTTTACCACTGAGCACCTTGGAAGCCTTGATTCTAGCGCTGNCCCCCAGGCTCCTCTGTCCATGGGATTCTCTAGGCAAGAATACTGGAGTGGGTTGCCATTTCCTTCTCCGGGGGATCTTCCCGACACAAGGATGAATCCCAATATTCTGTTTGGCGCAGAGTCTTTACCACTGAGCACCTTGGAAGCCTTGATTCTAGCGCTGGGATGAGAGTCAGTTCAGTTCAGTTGACAGTTGTGTCTGACTCTTTGCAGCCCCATGGACTGCAGCATGCCAGGCTTCTCTGTCCATCACCAGCTAGACTAGTCAAAGTGTGGCCACAGCTAGAGTTATTTTAGACTCTACCGCCCCCTGGACGTTGATCTCATTAGCTACCCCTCTTACATTGCCTTGCCTCTGTTCAAACTGTGCTGAATTACAAGTACTCTGATTGCCGTGCCTCTGTGCTCTCTTCCTGTTGTCAAATTACTCCTTTCTCCACATACCATTTCTCTAGTCAGCCCCCACTCCAAGCTGCAACTTGGAGCCCTGAACACCTGAAACACTGAATTTGGAACTCCAAATGAAACATTGCAATTAACTAAAAATGTTTTACTAAGAAATGGAGTAGTAGGACTTCCCTGGTGGTCCAGAGGCTAAGACTTCACAGTTCCAGTGCAGGGGGGCCCGGGTTCAGTCCTTGGTCAGGGAGCTAGATCCCGCATGCGGCAACTAAGAGTCTGAATGCTGTGGTTAAAGATCCCACATGCTGTAACTAAGACACGGCACAGCCAAATAACTTTTTTTTTTTTTTAAAGAAGGGGAGTGACAAAAACTGTGAGTTTACAGAGTTCAATATTTCATCCTCAAGCAACAAAAGTTTACATGCTAGTAACTGTATATAGCTTTGTTGCTTACCTAGTTATTCAGAAACTTCAGGTAGCTTCCGGTGAAAATGCTACCTTTCTGGTTGAACACTTACTGGTGTCCAAAGCTGCTTCGTGACTCTTTAAAAAAATGATTTTGTTCTCGAAGGAACTGTTGTCCCCCCGCCCCCCAGGATTTATAGCAATGGCAGTAATCTCGGTGACACTTGCCTTCTTATCATGTATATAGCCAGGTTTGTGCATGTCCTATTTTTCCCTTTGGGAAGAAGGACAGAATGTCCCCCCACCATATCCCTCAGCCCCAAATGTACTACTTGGGCATGTGGATTCTTTTGAGCTGAAGACTGGGTTCACTGAGAAAAGAGCTATTACTGAGATAACTTTTTTCCTTCCAGTCTTATTGAGATGCAATTGACACAGAGCAATGTATAAACTTAAGGTGTACAGCATAATGATTTGACTTACATACATCATGAAATAATGACCATAATAAGTCTAGTGAACATCTGTCATCTCATATGAGAACCTGCCTGCTATGTAGGAGTCACAGGTTTGATGCCTGGGTCAGGAAGATCCCTTGGAGGAGGGAGTGGCAACCCACTCCAGTATTCTTGCCTGGAAAAATCCCGTGGACAGAAGAGCCAGGCAGGCTACAGTCCATGGGGTTGGGAAAGAGCTGGATGGGACTTAGTGACTAAACAACCCTCATCTTATATAGATACAAAATTAAAGAAGTAGAAGACAATGTTTTTTCCTTGCGATGAGTAGTCCCATTTAAAAAATTTTGTGTGTGTTCCCCTTACCTGAGGAGATATCTCCAATAAAGTATTACCAAGACCAATGTCAAAGAGTTTACTGCTTATATTTTCTTCTAGAAGTTTTGTGGTTTTTGTTCGATTGTTTAGTAATATATTGGTTAGACTCAATGTGTTTGTGGGTTGGGTTTTTTTTTTTTTTTTGTAGTTGATGTTTAGTCTCATAGTGTTGTGGTTGAAAAAGATTCTTGATATGATTTCAGTTTTCTTAAATTTACTGACTCTTTTTGTATTCCATCATGTGTCTATCATGTCACAATATTCCATTTGCACTTGAAAAGAATGAATATTCTGCTTTGGGATGAAATATTCTATATTGTATAGAATGTTCATTTGGTCTAATAAGTTGCCAAAGGCCGTTGTTTACTTACTGGTTTCTCTCTGAATGCCTCGTCCATTGATGCACACGGGGTGTTAAAGTCCCCCACTGTCATTGTGTTACTGTTAATTTCTCCCTTTATGTCTGTTAACGTTTACTTTCTTTAGGTGCCTGTATCTTTTAAAAAGAATATCTTAAAGAAAATATTATTATGACACCTGAGGAGATTAACAAAAATTATTTAATATCATTCGTATAATGCTCATTTCTAAGGTTTCCAACTAACACATTTTTTTCCCCAAACTAATCTCTGATCAGGTTCATGCATTATATTTGGTTGTTACATTTAAAAATGTTCTCATATTCTAAACTAATCCCCCTTATTTTCTTATTAGTTTGACTTTTTCGAGAGAGAGAGCGAGCGATGATGTCAGGCTAGATGACCTATAGAACGCTCCCAGTATGGAATATGAGAGCGATGATGTCAGGCTGGGTGACCCCTAGAGCGCTCCCAGTATGGAACATGAGAGCGATGATGTCAGGCTGGGTGACCCCTAGAGCGCTCCCAGTATGGAACATGAGAGCGATGATGTCAGGCTGGGTGACCTCTAGAGCGCTCCCAGTATGGAATATGATCTTTACTGTTGAGGAGGCCTAAGTGGCAGGGCTTCCCAGGTGGTGCTAGTGGAAAAAAAAAAAAAAACAACCGCCTGTCAACGTAGGAGGCAAAAGAGATGCAGGTTGTTCCCTGGGTGGGGAAGATCCCCTGGAGAAGGGAATGGCTACCCACTCCGGTATTCTTGCCTGGAGAATCCCATGGATAGAAGAGCCTGGCGGGCTGTGGTCCATAGGGTCTCACAGAGTCGAATGCACCTGAAGCAACTTAGCACAGCAGCGTAGTTGCTCATGGAATATTCTGTATTTTTGACTTGCCTGATTATTTCTTACTGTAGAATATGACTTGTTCTTTTATCTTCTGAAGGCAGTTCTGAAGTCTTAATTAGGTTTAGGCTAAACTTTTGGTAAAAATATTTGGTTAAAAAGATAGAGAATGTTGGGAACCTCAAATATGTCTCTTCAGGAGGTACATAGTGTCAGATTGTCCTGTTATTAATGATGGTGAGTTTGATTGCTTAGTTAGGGTGACGGCAGGCTAATTTCTCCCATGGTAAGGTGTGTTCTTTTTTTTTTTTTAATTAACGAGTAATTTGGGGTGACACCTTGACACCTAGCACGAGGACTCCTTCTCCAATTAAACTTAGTGGTTTTCATGTCCATTTCCTTGATTAAATGACATACGATCCTTTGATGGAGCTACTTCAAACATTTTTTTAAAAATAAATTATTTTGCACTGCTTGAAAGTAAGAGTCTTGCCCACTGGTGTTCAGAAAGTAGAGGAGGAGGCTAGGGGATAGTTGACTCCCAAGAAGAGGTTCAAATATGAGGGAGTCTCCAGAGAATGAGGTGGTGGATAGCGTCACCATGATTTGATGGACAGGAGTCTGAGCAAACTCTGGGAGACAGTGAAGAACGAGGGAGCCTGATGTGCGGCAGTCCATGGGGTCACCAAGAGTCGGACACAAGCTAGCGACTGAACCGCCACCACCACCACCAGATACCAATACTTCCTTTTAGGACGTGTTGTGGAAAAACTCAGCCACAGAGCACTGAAGGATGCTGAGGGTCAGAAGTTCATTTCTTCAAAGTTTTTGGAGACTGGCAATCCCTATAGGAAAGCTCTTCTTTCTGCCCTCCCAACCAATAAGGCTTTGCCCCGTTGTTACTCTTACCAAGGCACGAAAGAACCATCTCGAAAGGAAGGGGTGGGTAACAGAGAAAGAGAGAGGCCTTTGTGAGCTTTTTGCTTTCAGCAAGCCTGCCCTTATTGCTAGCTCTGCTTTAACCCTTATTGTCTGGTTTTCCTTTTCAGTACTCCATTGTGGAACTGCAGGTAAGTAGAAGTTTCTTTCCTTTTTGCGGTCCTCTGTGGAGAAGGTGATTGGTGCTAAGCCCCAAAGCCAGCAACAACCGCGGGATCTTGGCCCAGAGCCTGAGACTTCGCACCGGCCCCAGGCGCCTGCGATTCCACCTATGCTGTTCTCTTGCCTCTGCCCACCCCGCCCCTCAGCCTCTGTAAATAAGGACAGCGACCTCTACAGTGACGAACCTCCCTATTCTGATTTCTGCAACTTCTCTGTGCTGTGTCAGTCCAGCAGAGCTTGGTTCTGTACCCCTCTTAGTCTTTGGGATGGCTAATATCACAGACACTAAGCCACTGAACATGACAAGGATACCTGTGAGAAGTGTTAAGAAAGAGGCAAGAATTCCCCACAATACCCCCTCCATTTTCCCATCAAATTAGCTCTCTTTCAGGTATCTTGCAGTCAGTCCTTCAGAGTTACCTGTCTTAAGGGGCCAAGAATTAGCATTCTTTGTAAAGAACATCTTACATAAACAATGTTATCCTGGATAACATTCTGAAACTGGATAACATTTTAAAGAACTTAGTCTAACTATTTGAATCCACCGAGGATTCTTTTCTTTCTGGATGCAGACCACAGGGGTTATGAACAGCGGGTGGGATTCTTTACCTGCTTTTTGCTTCTTTACCTGCTTTCTGCAGTGCAGGGTGGGAATCAAAGAGGCAGGCATGTCATGAGATTTCTTTTTCTTGGACACAGGATCCAAATAACAATAGGATTGCACAGTGGCTGAACGTGGAGCCCAAGCAAGGCATCGTGGACCTGTCCTTCCAGCTGGCACCAGAGGCAATGCTGGGCACCTACAGTGTGGCTGTGGCTGATGGCAAGACCTTTGGCACCTTCAGTGTGGAAGAATATGGTAGGTGGGAGAATTAGCAGGTCAGAGTTTGGGACATGATCTTGTGTAAAAACCAGCAAAGGTCAAGTGAAAGTTACTGTGGAACTAGGTCAAAGATGGCAGAAGATTTTACTTCCAGTGGAGCCTCATCACCAATCCAATGGACATGAACTTGGGCAAACTCTGGGAGATGATGAGGGACAGGGAAGCCTGGCGTACTACAGTCCACAGGGCTGCAAAAAGCCAGACACCACTTGGTGACTGAACAACAACGGCAATATACACTCATTATAACACATTAGCATAAGCTGAGTGACACACCCACTAGCGCCGTGACAGGTCCCAGGCTGGCCATCAGAGACAAGAAGGTGGGCTGTGAACCAGCCTGGAAGCCTCCATCTCTTCCCCAAAACAGCTGGATTACTCTTCCTGCTCATTAGCCTATGAAATGTTTGCTGTTGTTTAGTTGTTAAGTCACGTCCAACTATTTGGGGACCCCATGGACTGTAGCCCTCCAGGCTCCTCTGTCGGTGGGATTTCCCAGATAAGAATACTGGAGTGGGTTGCCATTTCTTTCTCCAGGGGATCTTCCTGACCCAGGGATCAAACCAGCATCTCCTGCATTAGTAAGTGGATTCTTTACTGCTGAGCCACCAGGGAAGCCCAGCCTATGAAATTACCCAGTCCATACAAACTAACCANACTGGAGTGGGTTGCCATTTCTTTCTCCAGGGGATCTTCCTGACCCAGGGATCAAACCAGCATCTCCTGCATTAGTAAGTGGATTCTTTACTGCTGAGCCACCAGGGAAGCCCAGCCTATGAAATTACCCAGTCCATACAAACTAACCATCCCACATTTTCAGGCCTCTCCCCTTCTGAGATGGCTCACGCTCTATCTGTGGTATGTGTTTCTCTTTAAATAAATCTAATTCTTACTTTAAAAAAAGGGAGGGGATTATTTATTCGTTTTAGTGCTAAATCAGTAACTTTGGGAGGATTTTCCCTTAATAATGCCCCATTAATTTAATTGGCCGGGCTTCCCAGGTGGCCCTAGTGGTAAAGAATCCTCCTACCAATACAAGAGTCCTGGGTTCCATCCCTGGATCAGGAAGATCTCCTGAAGTAGGAAATGGCACCCCACTCCAGTTTATTCTTGCCTGGAAAATTCCAAGAACAGAGAAGTCTACAGTCCACAGGGCTGCAAAGAGGTGAACGTGATTGAGCAATTTAATTAGATAATTATTATCACTGTTTTATACCCCTCTGTTCACTACCTGTGTAGTCAAACTGTCTTCCTCTTCATTTCCCCTCTCTCTTTCCACTCTTTCCAGTGCTGCCTAAGTTTAAAGTGGAAGTGGTGGAACCAAAACAGTTATCAATGGCGGAAGACTCCTTCTTAGTGAAAGTTTGCAGTAGGTAAGAATAAAGCTCTGGATCCACTGAGGATGAAAGCTATATTGAGAGATGCTGTGATCAAGTGTTATGAGGAGAGGATCGTGGAGGCAGTGGTTAAATCTTGTGATGTTTCATGTGGCTCAGAGTCACAAGTTCTGCAAAAACACACTTTTTTAAAAAATTGTTTTTTATGTGGACCATTTTTTTAAAAGTCTTTATTGACATTTGTTACAATATTGCTTCCATTTTATGCTTTGGTTTTTTGGCCATGAGGCATGTGGGATCTTAATTCCTGGACCAGGGATTTAACCTGCATCCTCTGCATTGGAAGGTGAAGTCTTAACCACTGAACCACCAGGGAAATCCCAGGGACACATTATCTAATTGCATTTTTGTGCTTACTTTCCTCTGCTTTCTCAGCTGGCATTATTGGTTTAGAGTCTACTTTGTGCAGAGCACAGTATTGAATCCCATGGGAAGTAGGAGTAAGAAAAAAGAAAGACACTGTTGTCCTTTGGGGGGTATTTATTGTGCAATGGCAATACTCTAAAGCTTTGAGTAGAGCGGAGATGTGAATGAGAGCTGGAGAAAGGTGGGATTGTCAGAGCGCTTTCAGAGATGGGCATGCAGAAGAAAGGAAAAGTGTTTAGGGGAGGAGGGCCTGGATCACAGGTGGACTTGCCTCTCTCTGATTCCTCATGCTTTTCTGGGTTAGGTACACCTATGGAAAGCCCATGCAAGGAGTAATGCACGTATCAGTGTGTCAAAAGCCATATACTTACCGGTATGCAAATCCAGAAGGGGAACATTTACCTGACAGATGCAAGAAAGTCTCTGGACACGTGAGTAAAACAGGATGTAGAAAAGGAACCTTATTCTTATGTCCTAAAGAGTAAGTAAGCACCAATATAGAAAAGTGGTTAAAAGTGGTTAATTTCAGGTGGTTAGTACCTCATTTCTAAAAAACACAGAACTCTTTTTATCCCTCCAAAGATAAAGCTCTTTTAGAATCTGCCTTGGGATCAAAAGATTAACCTAAACCCTTGGAAGATACAATTTTCCTGTTCTGAAGGTGGTTCTTTTCTCCTTCTCATATCTTGGAACTTCCAAGTCATATATGGGTGTATGCTTCATGTTATGGAATACTTTTTCTATCTTAAAGATGGAGAAACTGGGAATTCCCTGGCGGTCCAGTGGTTAGAACTCCATGCTTTCATTGCCAAAGGCCCAGGTTGAATCTCTGTTTGGGGAACTAAGATACCATAAGCCATGTGGCACACACACACACAAAAATTGAGAAACTGAAGTATAGAGATAAGAAATAATTTTATTCTACAGGACATCATGAGTTAGAAGTAGAGATTAGGATCTTCCCTGGTGGTCCAGTGGTTAAGAATTTGCCTTCCAATGCAGAGTATGTGGGTTCAACCCCTGATCACAGAACTAAAGATTCCACATGCTGCTCAGCAGCTAAGCCTGGGAGCCGTAACTGTTGAAACAACTAGAGAGCCTGTGTGCCCTAGAGCCTGTATAATTACAACAGATAGCCTGTGGGCTGCAATGAAAGATCTCCTGTGTCACACCTAAGGCCAGTGCAGCCAAGTAAATAAATAAACTGAAAAAGAAGTAGAGATTAGGTTATTCACCTTCTTTCTTCCCCTCTCTCTTTCTCTGATTGCGTCACTAGATTGACAAAACAGGATGCATGTCAACTTCTGTGGCCATGTCCATGTTCAACTTCACTGGGTATTATTACAGACAAGACATCAATATCATGGCCACTGTGGTGGAGGAAGGGACAGGTAAGTGGGATGCTCCTTGGTTCATTAAGAAAAGGGAAGGGAAAAAAAAAAGGAAAGGGAAGGGAAAAGAGTTATCCAAGAGAGAGACCCTATATAGTCAAAGCTATGGTTTTTCCAGTAGTCATGTATGGATATGAGAGTTGGACCATAAAAAAGGCTGAGTGCCAAAGAATTGATGATTTCAAATGGTGGTGCTGGAGAAGACTCTTGAGAGTCCCTTGGACTGCAAGGAGATCAAACCAGTTGATACTAAAGGAAATCAACCTTGAATATTCATTGAAAGGACTAATGCTGAAGCTACAATACTTTTGCCACCTGATTCAAAGAACCAACTCATTGGAAAAGCCCCTGATACTGGGAAAGATTGAGGGCAGGAGAAGGGGGTTGACAGGATGAGATGGTTGGATGGCATCACTTACTCAATGGACATGAGTTTGAGCAAACTCCCAGAGTTAGTGAAGGACAGGGAAGCTTGGTGTGCTGCAGTCTATGGGGTCGCAAAGAGTCAGGCATGATTTAGTGACTGAACGACAACAACTCGGACGACTCAAGACTCGCCTTCATCAGTGCTTAGAAGGGACTCCGTTCTAAGTTCACAGTCAATGGGAAATGTCAGGTTTCATCTGCCATCCATTCCCTATTTCCCCAAAAGTTTGGGAAGGAGGAGTTGGTTTAGATCTTTGGTCAGAATGATAGTCATCTCACTTCCTGTAGCACCATCCTTTCAGGTAGCCTTATGTTAAACATGAAGATGAGGATGTTAGGTATTTAGATCATCATACATCTGGTTTCCCTCTGCAGGAGTGGAGGCCAACACCACTCGGGATATATACATTTCTTCACAAATGGGATCCATGACCTTCGAAGACACCAATAACTATTATTACCCCAATTTCCCCTTCAGTGGAAAGGTATGTTGAAACTCGTCTCTGCTCAGACAAAAAATGCTTAACTACCCTGTCAACTCCTTCGTGAACACATATTAACTTAGCATTTTCCCAAATACTCTATATGTATTCACTTTAATCTGTATAACAATCTGAGTTAGACATTATTATTGGCCCCACTTGACAGACAAAAAGGCTGAGACACAGAGAGGTTGTTGAGGTTAGGTGATTTTCCCAAGGTTATACAGCTCATAAGTGGTAATTATGGTCAGAGCTAGGCAGCCTGCCTCTAGAGCAACAGCCCACAACTTTTTTGCACCAGGGACCGCTTTTGTAGAAGATGTCGGGGGATGGTTTTAGGATGATTCAAGTGCATTACATTTATTGTGTACTTTGTTTCTATTATTACTACATCAGCTCTACTTCAGATCAGCAGGCATTAGATCCTGGAGGTTGGAGACCCCTGCTCTAGAGTATGTGCTTAACTCCTGGCACTGTGTGTCCTTAATCTCACATGAGATGTGCCTTAAATACTAATGTGACTTCAATGACCCTCCCAGTGCCAGGGGTTCCCCTCCTCCTGTGTCAGTCTTTGAATTTTAGAGCTGCAAGTTACCCGCCCGGTGAGATCATCTAGTCTGAGTTTCTGCATCTAGGCAAGGTTAATATCAAACTTCCTGCCACAGAGAGCCACTTATGGCTCCCTAAGCATCGTCTTTCGAGATTTAAAAAATTGTAGTGTCTTCTCTCTGATTCCTAGCATTCCACCCCTCCCTCTAGCTTATCTCCTTCACTTCCCAACACCATACTATTGTACATATTCAGATCCGCTATTCCTTGGTCATCTCTTCTTTAGACCAAGAGTAGACCCACACTGTCCTAGAGCTTAAGGATTATACAGTTTAGGAGTGGAAGAGGATGCTTCATAGGAAAATGAAAGCAAAAAAATATACAGAGCTTTGGCAGCGGGGTATGAAAAAGAGGAACCCTGATGTTTCCTAAGCCACGTGGCAAATCTACTTCTTTTGTGTTCATTTTTTTTTTTTTTTTAACATTTTATTTTGTACTGGGGTATAGCTGATTGAAAGTGTTGTGATAATTTCAGGTGAACAGCAAAGGGACTCGGGCATACATATACATGTACCCATTCTCCCCCAAAGCCCCTTCCCAGCCACTGTTACCTTACGCTGCCACATAACACTGAACAGAGTTCTCTGTGCTATGCAGTAGGTTCTTGTTGGTTATCCGTTTTAAATATAGCAGAGTGTACATGTCCATTCCAAACTCCCTAACTATTCCTTCCCCACCACAGCCTTAAGTTGTGAGCCTCTAAGTCTGTGAGCCTCTGTTTTGTAAGCAGTTCATTTGTGTCATTTCATTTTAGATTCCACGTATAAGAGATGTTATATGGATTTCTCCTTCTCTGTCTGATTGACCTTACTCAGTATGACAATATCTAGGTCCATTCTGTGTGTGGCAACTACCTCTGCTCCAGGTCAAGCTACTTCTGTGTGTTTCTCAGTTCCTCGTAGAGCCTCATTTCCAACTCTCCCATCTTTTTCTGGGCTCTTTCCTGAAATGTCTCCTTAGAATTTTGAATGTACTTCAAACCTGACTCTAAGGACCTTCACCCCTCAGGTAAGAGTGAAGGGCCACGATGGCTCTCTCCTCAAACATCATTCAGTGTATCTGGTGATTCGTGGAGAAAACAGAAACATCAACCAGATCCTAACTACTGACAACAATGGCCTTGCTGCCTTCAATCTAGACACGGCTAATTGGAACGGGGAAAGCATTTCTCTGGAGGTAAGCACTGGGAGTTCCCCTTTCCAGCACAGAAGACCATCTGAAGGAAAACTTCAGAATGTCCTTGTTTCTCTCTCTGCCCTCCCGGTAAGTCCATCACCCCCCTTACTCACCAGTTCTGCCCTCCCCTCAACAGAAAGTTTTTCTTAGACACCACCATTTTTAATTCTCATCAAATAAATGACCCTTCAGATTTAAAAAAAAATTGCTATTTCTATTAATTCATTTTATAACTTAATTGCTTCTCTATCTGGTTCTCTATTTGAAATCAGATTAGGGAGGAAAAAGTGGTTCAGAATCATCTTCTTCCTCTTACTCTCACTTTCCTTCTTATTACTCATAAAAACAGCAAAGAGAATTCTAGACTTTGCACAACTTGGAAGGTTATTTGAAACAGTTATTAATTGCTGCTTCACAAACAACTGCAGGGTGATTCCCTGGCTATCCCGTGGTTAGGATGTGCTTTCACTGCTGAGGGTGATGGGTTCAATCCCTGATCGGGGAACTAAGAAACCAAAACAAAAAAATAAACTACAGAACTTCAGTGTTACACAACAGGAAGTATTTACTGGTCTTGTGTCTGGGTAGTCTGATGGCAGCTCTGCCCATCTTCGTGGAGTTCCTTATGTCTGTGGACCAGTTGACTGTAGGCTTGCACTCCACATGTCTCATGATCCTCTGAGATAGTCCAGGTATACCAATGGTTCAGTGGGTAAAGAGTCCTCCTACAAGGCAGAAGACACAGGGGATGTAGGTTCGATCTCTGGGTCAGGAAGATTCCCCTGGAGGAGCAGCCTACTTCAGTATTCTTGCCTGAAAAATTCCATGGACAGAGAAGCCTGGTGGGCTACAGTCCACAGGGTCTCAAAGAGTCGGACGCGACTGAGTGACTAAGCACATACCCATTCTCAAGGCAATGAAGAGATGCAAAAGACATACAAAGACTTTTCTGAGCCTCTACTTAGCTCACATATTTGAATATCCATTCCCCAAAACAAGTCACCTGGTGGGTCCACAGTTAGACCGAAAAGGTCTGTGATTCCTTGGTAGAAGATGTTGCTATGGGAAAGGAGGAAGAATGATAGCCCATAAGCAAATACGTACTATTTCTGTTGTGACTAATTTGCCTATTTCTGTACTCTAGGCATCACTCAATCACTCCTCTTAGAAACGATTGTTTTCAGTCTTTTTTTGTATGTGTGACTGTTAGCATGTGGGATCTAGTTCCCCAACCAGGGATCAAACCCATGCCCCCTGCATTGGAAGCATGAAGTCTTAACCACTGGACCACCAGGGTAGCCTGATATTGATTGATTGATTGCTTTTCAGTCTTATTATCCTCTGTATCTACTTTTCTTAGATTTGAGATACATTCTTTAATCTCTTAGTCAAACTTGTCTCTCCTTTGCATCAGTGTGTGAAGGTATATCATCGACAATTTTCTATGACCTGACAGTTATAATTCAGCTCTTACTTTACACCCTGACATACCAAAATGTCGCTTCAAGTAACCACTGTTATGGAGTCCTTAAACATTCTTGGTTGGACCTCTAGCGAAATATCTACACGCCACTCTTAGGCAGTACAGATTTGAGAATCACAACAGCCCTACCGGGTTGATATAGTTGGGGTACATGCCTTTACCGGTCTTTTTTTCCCTCGCTCTCTCTTTCTCAGGGCAGGTTCCAGTTGGAAGAAACATATGATCCAAAACAAGTGCCTCGTTACTACCAAAATGCCTACCTGCACCTGCAGCCTTTCTACAACACGACTCGCAGCTTCCTTGGCATCCGTCGATCAAACGGCATCTTGGAATGTGGCCAGCCCCAAGAAGTGCTGGTGGATTACTACATCCATCCGGCTGATGCAAAGCCTGACCAGGAAATCACCTTTTCCTACTATGTGAGACTGGGAGACGGGGGCTGGAAGGAAAGGGAATAAAGATAGTGAGTCAGAGCGAGTGAACAGTCTGGATAGAGATATAAGACAGGGCTTCCTTGGTGGTCCAGTGGTTAAGACTGCTTTGTCAATGCAGGGAGTGCAGGTTCAGTCCCTGGCTGGGGAACTAAGATCCCACAGGCTGTGAAGTTCAGCCAAAAGAGTGTTTTAGAAAGCTGTATTGCAAGCCATATAGGTAATTTCTAAATCTTTATTTGCCACATTAAAAAATTAAAAGAACGGGAGTAACTAACTTTTAAAGGATATTTTATCTTACCCAACATATGATCATTTCCACATAAAATCAACATTAAAAATCATTAATAAATATTTCACATTTTTTTTGGTTTCAACCGTGTAGCAAAGAATGCATTAGAAATTCAAAGTATGTATTTTATACTTAAAGGAGTTTGGACAAGTCACATTTCAAGGGCTCCAGGAGTCATATGTGCCCAGTGGCTACTGTGTTGTTATAGGTATAGAAGATGGGAGGATATGGGTAATAAGAAGATTTTGAACAGGAGTCCAGGGAAATTGTGTGAGGAAATAATACTAGGAATTAATGAGAAAATGTTGCGGACAAGGGCTGAAAGGGAGCAGGGTGGGTGCACAAACTGGGAGGGAGACTGAGGAGAAGATGGGGACTCAGAATAAATTTCCTTATGTGTTTCATTGGTCAGTGTTTTAAAATAGATAACATAGGGTTAACTTTGATAGCAACTTTGCTGGAGAAATATGATTACAACTTGTAGCCTGAAAAAAATGTATAAAGACAAGCAGTTTGGTGCCTTGCCTGGTGGTCTAGTGGTTAAGAATCTGAGTTTCCACTGCAAGGGGCATGGGTTTGATCCCTGGTCAAGGACGTAAGATCCTGCCTGCCCTGCTGTGCGGCCAAAAAACAAAAAGAAAAACCAAGACTAGCAGTTTTATTGGTCACCATGAGTCTAATTCCTCAGGAAGTCCTCAAGAACTGAACTCATGTGAACCTCGGGTTTGATGGTCCAGAGTTTTTTTTATTCCCTTATCATCTTCTTAAAGCCTCTGAGAGACTTTCTCCCCCTAAATCATTTCAATGTCTCCATCAATCTAAAACAATCATCCAAATAACAGAGTGAGGAGGGGTGGGTGGGAAATAATAAAGCAGACTTATGTATTGAGTTCAGGACAGAAGTGTGGGAAGCTTACGAGAAAAATGAAACTGGAGCAGATCAGTGCGGACTTGAGTGAAG
Source organism: Oreotragus oreotragus (assembly GCA_006410675.1). Lineage (NCBI taxonomy): Eukaryota > Metazoa > Chordata > Mammalia > Artiodactyla > Bovidae > Oreotragus > Oreotragus oreotragus. Next base: position 180,489 of record SJYX01024677.1, read on the forward strand.
CCTGAGGAGCTGGCCTACTTAGAAACCATTGCACTGAGTTCATTTTCAAGGGAGAGTGAACAGGAAGGGAGAGATAAAAAGAGATTTCTTGCCAGAGTCAAATGTCAGAGGACTCAAGACTGTTCAAGATGTATTCATTTCCACTGAATTCTTTAAAAAATGTTTTCTTTATGTATAGTTGATCTACAATGTTGTATTAGTTTCAGGTATTCAATCACACACACACACATATGTATATATATTCTTTTTCAGATTCTTTTCCCTTGGAGGTTATTACAGAGTATTGAGTAGAGTTCCTTATGCTATACAGTAGGTCCTTGTTGGTTATTTATTTTATATATAGTAGTGTGTATATATTAATCCCAAATTCCCAATTTATCCCCACTCCCCTCACCTTTAACTTCCACTGTGAGTGGTAATTTTTTTTAAGTTGTAAAAACAGAAACAGACTCACAGAAATAGGGAACAGACGTGTGGTTGCCAAGGGGGAAGAGACTTGTTGGAGGGATAGATTGGGTGTTTGGGATTAGCAGATCCAAACTATCATATATAGAATGGATAGACAACCAGGTCCTGTTGTATAGCACAGGGAACTATATCCAATCTCCTGGGATAAACCATAATGGAAAAGAATATTTTAAAAAGCATGTATATATGTGTATAACTGAGTCACTCGGCTCTCCAGCAGAGATTGGCACAACATTATAAATCAACTATACTTCGGTAGAAAAAAATGTTTTTTAAAGAAAGTTGTAAGGATGGATTTGAGTGGACATTATGTTACAAGGATCATAAAAGAATAAAACCTAGAGATCTTCAAGAAATGGTGTCAGCTATCTGTTGTGAAGAATGGTTTCTGTTCTGTCTGGTTCCAAAGCCATGGTGGCCTGTGTCTCCTTCCACCCACCCCTTGGTTCTTTGGAGACCCCCAACTGGAGGAAGAGTCATCAGAATTCTGGGTACCATCAGACATATGACAAACTGAAGGATGCTCCACAAAGCACTTACCTGGACTCCTGAACGATGAAGGAAGCCTCTCCTTACAGAGAGATGTAAGGATTGGACTAAGGCTAAGCTCCTCTAACTTCTATGTTGTTGATGATTTTTATTTTTTCTCTTCTTTAGTTAATAGGGAAAGGAAATTTGGAGATGGAGGGGCAGAAACACTTGAAGTTCAGGATGCAAGGTGAGTGTTCATGAATCTCTTGGGAGACTTAAACTTTAAATTTCCAGTTGAATTGGTTTATAATGCTTTTCAGATCTCCTTTGTGATAGTTTCCTTCTACTTGTTGTATATTCATTCTATTAATTTTTGAGAGTTTGATATTGAAACACCAACTGAAAATCTTCATTTATCTACTTAAAAATAATTGTAATATCACTTTCACTTTTCTCTTTCATGCATTGGAGAAGGAAATGGCAACCCACTCCAGTATTCTTGCCTGGAGAATCCCAGGGATGGGGGAGCCTGGTGGGATGCCGTCTATGGGGCCACACAGAGTCGGACACGACTGAAATGACTTAGCAGCAGCAGCAGCATAGTGGAACTACATGTAACTTTGTTCTGTGTTTTCCAAGTCTCCTGTAAATTTACAGGAGACTTGTAAATTTACATTACATTTGTAATGTAAAATCGTTTTTACATTAATTCAACAAACAAAAAAGAAAGAAAAAAGAAGAGAGACAAGAAAAAACTTTAAACTTCTAGGAAACAGTTCTTATACTAGAAGCAAGAGCAGGAAAAGCAAGAACATTAACCACAGATCAGAAAAATGAGAAACAATTTGCCCGTGGTTGGCTCAGGGACAAGTGCAGACACAGGGTTGGATGTCATTGGTAGGTGAGCGTGTACTCTCATGCCTGAATATCCCCTCTTGTCTTTCAGGACTGAAAGGCTCCTTCTCTCTCCTGCTGATCTTCAACTCCAGGTTAGCCCCTGATCCTTCCTTGGTGGTCTATGCCATTTTTCCCAATGGAGGTGTCATAGCGGACAAAATCCAGTTCTCAGTGGAGATGTGCTTTGACAATCAGGTAAAATGGCAATTAAGGCGGGTGAAGGAAAGGTCTGGGAGCTTGTGTATCCTGGGGGTGGAGGGAGATAAGGCAGGGCCACTGGGGAAGGCAGGGGAGAATGCTGAAGCTGGATGTCATGTTCTGTGTGTTTAGCATGGTTTGTTGAACTGTCTCTCCTGCTTCTTTTAAAAGGTCATGCTGGGAAGGTCACATGTTTTGTAGACCTATTCCATAAATTCTTTCTACTTTCCGTCTTTTAAACTTTATGTATTATTCTACTGTGCTGCTTACTTTTTCCAACTGTATCACAAGACACTGCTTCTAAAGGGCAAGACTTTACAAAGAAAAATCAGTATAAAAGTGAAGGACTTGGGAGAATTCTCTTGCAGTCCAGTGGTTGAGACTTCATCTTCCAATGCTGGGGGTTTGGGTTCAATCCCTGGTCAAGGAGTTAAAATCCCACATTCTTCATGGCCAAAAACCCAAAATATTAAACAGAAGCAATATTGTACCAAATTCAATAAAGACTTTAAAAATGATCCACATCAAAAAAAAAAAAAGACAAAGCGACTCTAACAAAAAAAAGTGAAGGAGTGGGCTAGGGACCGTACCTAGGGCAAATGGCTGATGACTGTTTGTCCTCCTCTCCAGCCTGACCTGATCCCCGTGTTGTCCTTTTCTCTTCCCCAGGTTTCCCTTGGCTTTTCACCTTCCCAGCAGCTTCCAGGAGCAGATGTGGACCTCCAGCTGCGGGCAGCCCCTGGGTCCCTGTGTGCAGTCCGGGCCGTGGATGAGAGTGTCTTGCTGCTTAGACCAGAGAGCGAACTGAGCAATCGCTCGGTGAGTGGCCTGCTGACATGGCAAGAGGGGGTCGACAGAGAAGACAGACCGGCTGCATCAGGATGAGATGGATTCCGGGGAGCAGGAAAGAGAGTCTCGGGGAAACAGTGGAGGCAAAGCTGGTGTGGACATGAGGGTAGAAATGATGATATGGGAAATTCCTGGAAATCCAGTGTTTAGAACTCGGGGCTTTCACTGCTAGGTCCCAGGTTCAATCCCTGGTCAGGGAACTAAGATCCTGCAAGCTGCTTGGCATGCCCCAGCCCCCGAAAAACACGATATGAGAAGGGCATGGTTAACATGATCATAGGGATCAGGAAAGATGAAACAGGAGATAAAGATCAGATTATGAGAAAAGATGAACTAGAGGAAAGGGCTTAGGATGGGAGAAATTCTGGAGTAATGAGGACAAAGAATACAAGGAGAGTAAACTGTGCCCACAGAATCTGAGAGAAGTGATTTCACTATGTCAATATTTTATTTGCTTAAGAAAAAAAGATTAATTTTCTTTCCTGTCTTTCCTCAGGTGTATGGGATGTTCCCATTCTGGTACAATCACTACCCTTATCAGGTGGCTGAGTACGATGAGTGTCCAGGGTTTGATCACTGGAACTTTCCCCAGCCCCTTATTGAGCCAGTGCCCGAGGAGCGTTGGAACAACCGTCTTGTCATGTGGAGGCCTCGGCTCTCTGAAGAAACAGACCTTTTCAGTTTTTTCCAGGTCGATGTTCTTACCCATTTCGTTCTCATAGAAGCAATGGTGGTGGGAGGGGGAAAGGAAAGTCCATATCAACAAAAGCATGTGGGCTCAGGTGGGCACTGACAGGGGCAAAATCTTGAAAGAAACTGCTGGTGGGCAAGGAGCTTCCTTGGTTCTTATGCTTGAAGAAGTTTCTTACATGTGAGGCTATACACCTATCCTCTCTCTGGGGTCTGCAAACATTGACTTCCATGGGATCAGTATAGAAGGAAACACACACACACACACACACACACACACACACACAAAGAAAGGTAGACCAGAAGTCTCCTACTATTATGAAAGATTTTGCATTTATTTTATCAGCAAAGTTTTGAGATGCTTTGGCCCATGTCTGGCCATTGGTTCTCTGAGGTCAGGAAACAGGTCTTGTTCAATCTTTTTGTTCTAATACTTTATCCTTCAATATATTTTTGAGCCTGATCCACTCAATATATTTTTATTGAATTGATCAAGTTGATATGGTCTCTGCCCTCAGAAAATTCATTTCAAATCAAATAATAAGGATACAGTGACTAATATTCAGGAGAAGTATTAAACATATCGAACAATGAAGTACGTGGAATACTACTATTTAGCCAAAAAAAGAATGAAATCTTGTCACTTGCAACAACCTGGATGGACCTTGAGGGCATTGTGCTAAGTGAAATAAGTCAGACGGAGAAAGACAAACCTTGTATGACCTCACTCATACGTGGAATTTAAAAGCAACAGTTAACAACCGACTCATTGATACAGGAAAGAGACTGTAGTTGCCGGAGATGGAAGATAGGGGGCGGGCAAGATGGGTAAATGTGGTCAGAAGGTGCAAGCTTCCAGTTGTGAAATAAACAAGTCTTGGGAACGTAATGTACAGCATAGTGACTATAGCTAGTGATACTGTGTGTTGTTGTTTAGTCCAACTCTTTTACGACCCCATGGACTGTAGCCTGCCAGACTCTTCTGTCATGGGATTTCCCAGGCAAGAATGCTAAAGTGGGGTGCCATTTCCTTCTCCAGGGTGTCTTCNCTAGTGATACTGTGTGTTGTTGTTTAGTCCAACTCTTTTACGACCCCATGGACTGTAGCCTGCCAGACTCTTCTGTCATGGGATTTCCCAGGCAAGAATGCTAAAGTGGGGTGCCATTTCCTTCTCCAGGGTGTCTTCCTGACCCAGGGATCAAACTTGAGGCTCCTGCATTGCAGGTGGATTCTTTATCTCTGAGCCCCTGGAGAAGCCTAATGATACTGTGTAGCATACTTGAAAGTTGCTAAGAGAACAGATCTTAAAAGTCCTCATCACAAGAAAATAATTTTTTGTAATTATATATGGTAATGGATGTTAACTAGACTTAATGTGATGATCATTCTGCAAAAACGTATGTGTATGTGTGTGTATACATATGCATAATACATGCATATATATGTATATAAATACAATGAAATAAGTTTCACAGAGAATTTCATGCTGGCTGGAATAGAAGTGAACCAGTCTTGGTGGCTGAGTATAGGTCTCACAATTAATAGGCAAAGAATGTGTTGGTTCAACCCTTTGAGAGAGAAGTTTCTAGGCAGTAGCCCTTGTAGTAAGGGAGAGGACCTCTAACACTTCATTCTCTGGTCCCTTTGGTGCCTATCAGGACATGGGCCTGAAAATACTGTCCAATGCCAAAATCAAGAGGCCAACAGATTGCAGTCACCAGAATTTAAGACACAAAGTTACGATGGCTGGAGGTAAGCTGCCTCTGATTCACTGAAATATTTAGAATCACGGAACTCTGAAAGCTCCCTCTTTGCCTCCTCTTCTTGCCCTGAGCCTCTAGCCAGGATGTTAATGGATTGTGGGTTATAGATACAGGCAGTTTCCCCAAGGATTTCACTCTCTTTCTATGGGGAGGGCTTTTGAAGTCTGAAGTTCTTATCTATTCATTCTCTGGCCAAACATCCCCACCTGTCACTTTCCCGGGAGCCTTGCGACCAGTCCGCTCCTCAGTGGTCCTTCCTCCTCATCTATGGCTTGCATGTTCTCCGCCTCCCTCTGAATGGCTTGCTAGTAGTCCCTCTACTTTGACTTATCACGTGACACAAGTCTTCTGCTTTTTCCCTTATTCCTGGTCTCCTTAGCAGTGCATGATGTTCGTCCAATGGCTTTCAGCCCAGCTCCGTTAGTTCAGCTGGAAGAGTCTCAGGTTCGCCAGTACTTTCCAGAGACTTGGCTGTGGGATCTGTTTCCTGTTGGGTAAGTGAAACCTCAAAGATATAACAAGATTATATGTATACAGTGTGCAGTCAGGAGAGAACCCAGATTCAGATTTTTTTTTAAATTAATTAGACTGTACTGGGTCTTAGTTGTAGCATGTGGGCCCTTTAGTTGCAACATGTGGGATCTAGCTCCCTGACCAGGGATCAAACTCAGACTACCTGCATTGCAAGCTAGACTCTTAGCCACTGGACCACCAGGGAAATCCCAGACTCAGATAATTTCTAACGAACCTAAGTCTCAAGCCAGAGAATAGCAAGGAAAGATACGAAAGCCTTCTTAAGTGAACAATGCAAAGAAATGGAGGAAAGCAATAGAATGGGAAAGACTAGAGATCTCTTAAAGAAAACTGGAGATACCAAGGGAACATTTCACGCAAAGATGGGCACAATAAAGGACAGAAAGAGCAAGGACCTAACAGAAGCAGAAAAGATTAAGCAGAGGTGACAAGAATAAACAGAAGTCTCAAGCCAAGAAGGTTTAACAGAAATATGAGAACATTTTTCTTTCCCTGGATTCTTAAAAAATTGTATACAATCGTTCAAAACAAACCCGCACATCTTCACATTTGCGCAGTGCAGACAGGGCAGGGCCACACCAACAGAAAGGCACATCTTGATGTTAGTTTAGCTTGTGCTCACTCTTTTCCTGCTTGTCCTGACAAACCATAAGGATGAGTATTCTCACAGATTCAGAGAGCACTGGGCTGTCTTACAGATACGTTTACACACATACTGCCTCCCCCAATCCTCAGACACATGCTTTTCTCATACTTGTACAGCCTCACCTGAAGACTCACAGTCTTGAGATTCACTTAGGCCTCCAGTCCAGTTGCTTTCCCCCACCATGCACAAGAGCAACAAAATAGTCATTTCTGCAGGCGAATTTGTAGCTGAATTCTTGTGTCCTCACAGCTACTCGGGAGAGGAGTCTGTCCACATCACGGTTCCTGACACCATCACCACGTGGAAGGCCATGACTTTCTGCACCTCTCAGTCCAAGGGTTTTGGCCTCTCACCCACTGTTGGAGTGACTGCCTTCAAGCCGTTCTTTGTTGATCTGACGCTCCCTTACTCAGTGGTTCGTGGTGAATCCTTCCGTCTGACTGCCACCATCTTCAATTACCTGAAGAAGTGCATCAGGGTAAGAGCTGGGCATGTAGGAAGCAGGTATCAGCCCCTACACCGGAGGCACACCCATCTCCCCAGAGAAAAAGATGAGACATCAGTGTCTTGGCCCTCCCGTCTTCCTAACCTGTGCATTCTCTGCTTTACTCATGTCCTTTATTAGTTTCTAAAACTTATTTTAGTTAATTGATTTGTTTTGGCTGTGCTGGGTCTTTGCTGCCACTTGGGCTCTCTCTCGGAGGCTTTCTCTAGCTGCAGTGAGTGGGGTACGCGAGCTTCTCATTGTGGTGGCCATTCTTGTTTCAGAGCGCAGGCTCCCTTCGGGCTTTAGTAGTTGTAGCACGTGGGCTCAGAGGTCGTGGCTCCTGGGCTCTAGAGCACAGGTTTGTGGTGCATGAGCTTAGTGGCCCCTCTCGGGGCACGTGGGCTCTTCCCAGACTAGCGATCAGACCTGTATCTGCTGCATTGGCAGGCGGATTCTTAACTGCTGGACCACCAGAGAAGTCCTACTCATATCCTTTATCTTTCAAATATCCTCTTTAGGTTCAGACTAACCTAGCTAAGTCAGAGGAGTACCGAGTGGAAACGCAGACAGACCCTCAGGCCTCCACCTGTCTGTGTGCTGACGAAGCAAAATCCTATCACTGGAACATCACGGCTGTCAAACTGGGTAAGAGCAGGACATGGCAGGTAGGCAAGGAGAGAACAGAGGTTAGGAATGCTACCCTTTCCTCTACTGCATTTGCTTTGTTTTCTCCTTCCTCTCTGTATATTTGCCTCAATTTTTCTCCCTCTTAAGTCTAGGTTATAAATAAATGAGCAAATATTCTTTGATAGATGACTCCAAATTATCCACATCAGACTATTTCAAGTGTGAAAGGGCGAGCTTTTAAAATTTACACCAAGGATTTCCCTCGTGGTCCAGTGGGTAAGGCTCCACACTCCCAATGACCAAGTTCAGTCCCTGGTCCGGGAACTAGATCCCACATGCTGCAGCTAAGAGTTCACATGCCACAGCTAAAAAAATACCCACTGTGTCCTGCCTGTCACAATGAAGATCAAAGATCCCAGGTGTGGCAACTAAGACCCAGTACTACCAAATAAATAAATATTTAAAATATATATATTTATGCCAGGACAAGAGATATAGTTTCATGTTACTAGTCAGACAATAACTATGGGCCAGGCATTGTCCTAACTGTGTAACATTAATTAACTCATTTAGTCATCACAATTTGGGCTTCCCACATGGTGCAATGGTAAAGAATCAACCTGCCAGTTCAGGAGACACAAGAGACCCAAGTTCTATCACTGGGTTGGGAAGCTCCCCTGTAGAAGGAAATGGCAACCCACTCTAGTATTCTTGTCTGAAAAATTCCATGGACAGAGGAGCCTGGTGGGCTATAGTCCATGGGATCCTAAAGAGTTGACTGGTCGCGTGCACATGTGGGCACACACACACACACAATCATCACAATAATCCTTTCAGATGTCATTTGCTCTCAGATTAAATCCTTGCAACTGAAATTATGATCTTTGGGTGAATTAGTGATCTACTGCTGCTTAACAAATTACCCTAAAATTTAGCAGCCTTAAAGAACGTTTATTATCACAGTTTCTGTAGGTCAGTGATTGGTATGGTTTAGCTGAGTGCCTCTTTCCCAAGGCCTCTCATGAAATTCAGCCAGGGCTGTGTTCTCCTCCAAAGATTTGCCCAGGAGAGAACTTATGTCTAGGGTCATTCCAGAGCCTCTGATCCTCATGGGCTGTTAGACTGAAGGCTGCAGTTCTTGGCCTCAGGTGTTGGTTGGTGGGCTCCCTGTTTCCTAACCTATGGCTCTTCCCACCAGATTGCCTCCTGACATGACAACTGGCTTTGTCCACAATGAGTGGCTCAAGGGGAAAAGGGAACCCAAGACAGAGCTACAGTCTTTTTTTGGCTGTGCTGGATCTTCATTGCAGCTTGCAGACTAAGTTGCTCTGCAGCATGTGGGAACTGAATTCTCCAACCAGGGATTGAACCCACGTCTCCTGCACTGAAAGGTGGATTCACAATCACTGGATCTCCAAGGAAGTCCCTGCAGTCTTTTTTTAACCAATCTCAGAAGTGACATCTCACTGCTTCTGCTCTATCCTCTTCTTTAGAAATGAATCACTAAATCCAGCCCACAAGCAGGGGGAGAAGATGACAGAGCAGTGTAAATATCAGGATGCAGGGGTTGTCAGGGCCCCTTAGAGGCCGCCTACCACACTAGACCAGCATCAGTGATTCCTGGAAGCTTGTTGGAACTGCAGACTGTGGGCCACACCCCAGATCCACTGATGCAGAGCTCTTATTGTAACAAACCAGAGCCACAGGTGACTTGCATGCATCAAGTTTAAGAAGCAACAATCTAGTGGGGAAGAGACCTCATTGGTACCTGTGCCAATTGGGCCAATATCTTCCTTTCTCCCTCTTTCTTCTCAGGTCATGTAAACTTCACTATCAGCACAAAGATTCTGGACAGCAATGAACTCTGTGGCGGCCAGAAGGCGTTTGTTCCCCTAAAGGGTGGGAGTGACACGCTCATCAAACCAGTTCTGGTCAAGGTGAGTTTTCTGCAGGTCTAGCTTCAGAGGCAAAGGCAGCTAGCAAGCCAGGGATGTTCAGCATGTGTTCGACCACATCCGTGAGTCTGTCGCAGCATTCTAAGCCCTGCTTCCATCAGGTAGCTCATCTTTATCCTTCCCTGAGCCATTTCTGCTCTTAAATACTTGCTAAACCCATACCGATGGCCTATGAAAGTGTCTAATACAGTACCTATACTTTTCTTTTTTAAGAAAGAAATGGAAAATTTTATTCAAGCCAGATTTGAGGATTATACCCTGAGGAGAGCTTCTCAGAAAGCCCTGAGACCTGTCCTGCACTTTGGAAGTCAAGGCATGAGTTTTCTTTGAGACAGAAGACTGTATATCAAATGATAAATTATTGACAATTTACGTAATCTGGATATAAGGGTCATCATAGCGGGTCATGTGACCCCTTATAAGATTAAGAAAATGTTATCTTTTTAAAAAATTGGAGTATAATTGCTTTACAACGTTGTGCTAGTTTCTGCTGTACAGCAACATGAATCAGCTGTGTGTTTACATATATCCCCTCCCTCCGACTCCTCCCTCCTACCCCTCTGAAACTTGGTACTTTGGAGACACTCAATGAATGTTAGTTTCTCCTGTGAAAATCCCTGTGTCAGCATTAGCTGCGTCACATCACCATGAATTCCATTGCCCGTCCTGTCTCCTAGAAGTGTCCCAAACATCTTTAGCTCTAGCCCAGAAAGAATCTTACTGAGAGGCCCCTCCCTGGGTTGAAAAGGAGAACTTCTGAACGTCAAAGAGAAGCTCTGTTCTCTCCAGTTGTGAGCGAAGCCCTCTGGGCACGAGCAGGGCCTCTTTTTCCCGTTTCCCTTCCCTTTCCTATCCCTCCAGGGCCACCTGCCCTGATATTCATCTAGTTATTCTCACCCATCCTTGTCTCTTTTCCTGTCAGCCAGAAGGAGTCCTTGTGGAGAAGACACACAGCTCACTGCTGTGCCCAAAAGGTGGGTGAACACAGAGAGGGGTTGATGTGAGAATTCCCTTAGCAACAGATTTTCTTAGGCAAAAGGAGGAATCTACAGGACAAGGAAAAAATAGGAGAGTCTAGGGGTGCCATTCCCAAGGGAGCCAACTAGTAGAGAGGTGGGAAAAGAAGAGAAATTGTACAGCACATTATGGTGCTGGCTGGAATTTATTTTTAGCAAAGACCGCTATGAATAGTAATAAAAAAAATCTACCTCCACCCCACAGAAAGCAGTGGTTACAGAAAGCCCTGGGTGGTGGCAAGTTTTTCTATGGTTTGGGCTCGACAAGCCCCACTGCTTCCACCTTTCTAGTGTTTTGCCCTTTCTCTGCCCCTCACAGGAAAAGTGGCTTCAGAATCCATCTCCCTGGAGGTCCCTGAGGATGTTGTTCCTGATTCAGCCAAGGCTTATGTCAGTGTTCTGGGTAAGCAACCAGAGACTCTTGGCTCAAAAAGGAAAAAGCGGGGCCAGCAGCTCTCAAGGTGTGGTGTGAGTTGAAGCCTATGGACCTTCCTGAAGGAAGGTGTGGAGGACTAGAAGAGACAAAGGAAGAAGAGCTTATTTTACAAACTGAGCACATGCAGCCTCTGCAGTATGGATGGGATTATATAGACATGTACCCAGTTAAAACCAGAAATGAGGGACTGTCCCAGCGGTCCAGTGGTTAAGACAACACGCATCCACTGCAGGGGGCCTGGGTTTGCTCTCGGGCCAGGGAACTGAGATCCCACATGCCGTAAACCAGGACCCAAAAAGCAGAGAAACAAAGGCAGAAAACAGAAAAGAGACTGGGAAGAGGAAGTTAAAGCTCATTAAGTTTTATATGTATTTAGGTTTAGGTCTATAAATTGAGTAGAGGGGAGACAAAATGTTTGTGGTAGCCATTTAAAGAATAAGAACTTTATCCATTTGAATATAATTTTGGAAAGATTCAACCATGTTTAAAAGGGCATGCCACTTCTTTGGGCAAGGAGAAGGAGCAAGTAGGAAAACATGAGCTTGAAAATTGTAAAATTGTATCAAACTGGTTTAGGATCTCAGTTATGCCATTTAATAGCCATTTGACTTTGGATAAGTTAGTGAACGATTTTGGTCTCTCTTTTCCCTTCTGTATGACAGGGATAATAACCTACCTCTCAGGATTGGTGTAAAGATTAAATATTATATAATATCAAGTTCCCGGCACAGCATCTAGCACACAGTAGGAGGCTATATGCGTTAGTCTTTCTTTACTCTTACCTCCTACCCAGATCCATTCCAGGTTAAAATGTCCGTTTTTTCTGCGTTTGATTCTAGTATAGCACTCACCATCCTGAACTATAACTCACTGTCTTTCTGTGTCTTCCACACTGCATCGAGGACTCCTCGAGGACAAGGGCCCTGTCTATTTATTTACTTAACTTTTTGGATGATTTATTTTTTGGCTGCCTGGGTCCTCGTTGCTCACTCTCTCTTACTCTCTAGGTGTGGGGCACAGGCTTCTCAGTGCGGCGGATTCTCCTGTCGCGGCGCACGAGCTCCAGGGTGCCTGGGCTTCAGTAGTTGTGGTGCATGGTCTTAGCTGCCCCGTGCCATGTGGAATCTTCCCATGTCAGGGGGATCGATTCCCCACATTGGAAGGTGGACTTTTTTTTTTTTTTAAGTGGAGGTTAATTGCTTTACAACATTGTGTTGGTTTCTGCCATACAAAATGTGAATCAGTCATAACTAGGCATATGTCCCCTCCTGCTTGAACCTCCCTCCCATCCCCTACCCCATCCTACTGCTCTAGATTGTCAGAGCACCTGTCAGAGTTCCCTGTGTTATAAATCAACTTCCCACTAGCTCTCTATTTTACATATGGTAATGTATATGTTTCAATGGCAGGCGGATTCTTAACCACTGGACCACCGGGGAAGTCCCAAAGGCCATGTCTTTTCCATTTTTGTTCTTGGAGCAGTTCTTGCAGTTGACATTCAGGACATATTTATACATTCAAATTGAGCTTGATGACTGAAATGAAGATGTTCATGAATCACTTACATCAGGCTTCCTGGCTTGTGAAGTGTATGGAGGGGTCGGGAAATTTAACGTGGAAAAGCGTGCCAGGAGGATGTGTGTGTCTGAGTGAGAGGTGGTGATTTGAAAGGTGCTGTAGTTATATGCAGTGGAGACACTTAGAGACTAAGGCCTGCAGGTTTTGTTACATCCCTCATCAGCTTTAAAGCCTTGCACCCCTTCAGGTGGCCTATGTACCTGTCTGTATACTCCAGTACCTTGTACATACCTAATGTTATAGTACTATGTTATAATTGCTTATAGTAAGTTAGAATAGTGATGTGGGGACTTCCCTGGTGGTCCAGCAGCCAAGACTCAGAGCTCCCAACGTAGGGGGCCCAAGTTTGATCCCTGGTTAGGGAACTAGAGCCCACATGCTCTAACTAAAAGTTCACATGCTGCAACTAAAGATCCTGAATGCTGCAACTGAGACCCAGAGCAGACAAATAAATAAGTAAATATTAATGTTAAAAAAAAAAATCGTGGGACTTCCCTGAATCCACCTTCAGTGCAAGGAAAATGAAACGTGAAAGTGAAAGTTGCTCAGTCATGTCTGACTCTTTGTGACCCCATGGACTATACAATCAGGCCAGAATCCTAGCGTAAGTAGCCTTTCCCTTCTCCAGGATATCTTCCCAACCCAGGGATGGAACCCAGGTCTCCTGCATTGTAGGCAGATTCCTTACCAGCTGAGCCATAGGGAAAGCCCAAGAATACTGGAATGGGTAGCCTCTCCCTTCTCCAGGGGATCTTCCTGGCGCAGGAACCGAACCGGGGTCTCCTGCATTGCAGGCAGATTTTTTACCAACTGAGCTATCAGGGAATTTGGGCTTAATCCCTGGTCAGGGAACTAAAATCCCATATGTCTCTGGGCAACTAAGCCCACATGCCACAACCAAAGAATAGCCAAAAAAGAAAAAAAAGCCAAAACAAAAGAATTGAAGTGTATTGTAATTGCTTGCCCCACTGACTATGGGCACTTTGAGGTGGAGACTGTTGTACCTGGGGTCACAGAGTAATGACTCACAAAATGGTAAGTAATATATGTTCTTTGGAGGGCTTCTCAAGTGGTGCTAGTGGTAAAGAACCAAGAGACGTGGGTTCCATCCTTGGGTAGATAAGATCCCCTAGGAGAGGGCATGGCAACCCACTCCAATATTCTTGCCTGGAAAATCCCATGAACAGAGGCGCCTGGTTGGCTACAGTCCATGGGTTCTCAAAGAGTCAGACACGACTGAAGTGACTTGGCACACGCGTATTCATTGAATGATAACTCTTCAGGGTCCCTGCTTCTCCCACCATCTTCTCTCCCTCTCCTTTTGGACCCCAGGAGACATCATGGGCACAGCCCTGCAGAACCTGGACAACCTGGTGCAGATGCCAAGCGGCTGTGGGGAGCAGAACATGGTCTTGTTCGCGCCTATCATTTACGTCCTGCAGTACCTGGAGAAGACAGAGCTGCTGACGGAGGAAATCTGGTCTCGAGCAGTGGGCTTCCTGAAGCTGGGTGAGCTGGCTCAGCAGTGGGCTTCCTGAAGCTGGGTGAGCTGGCTCACCCTTTCTTCTCGGACACTTGCTTTGGGGCCTATGGTTGGGTTATTAAGACACAGGGAATTTTGGTGTCTGAAGTGTCCCTCATCCTTGCAAGCCATGGGAGTGTTTTTTGAAGTTGTCGCTCTCCTCTAAAACCACATCTGGCTTCCCAGGGTACCAGAGGGAACTGACGTACAAACACAGTAATGGCTCCTACAGCGCCTTTGGGGAGCAAGATGGAAATGGAAACACATGGTAATGTTGCCCGATTCTCAGTGAGTTCTGCTCCCCAGAGCATAATTCCAGAACCCTTTGGAATTAGTCCTCTACCCTCCCCTGCATCCCATTCTTGCTTTCTATCCTTTACCACTTGAACATATTTTTAAAATTAATTTTATTTTGTTATTCATGGCCGTGTTGGGCTTTTGTTGCTCTGTGGGCTTTTTCTAGTTTCGGTGTGTGGGGTTTCTCTTGTGGTGTGTGGGTTTCTCTTGTGAAGCACAGGCTCTAGGTGTGGCTCAGCAGTTGTGGCACATGGGCCTTAGTTGCACTGTGGCATGTGGAATCTTCCGGATCAGGGATGGAACCCATGTCCCCTTCATTGGCAGGTGGATTCTTATCTGCTGTGCCACCAGGGAAGTCCTCCTCTACCACTTTAATACTATTTATTTCAGCTTCATGTATGGTCAGACCCCTTACCCTTCTCCCTCACCTGGTACCTACCAGTTTTTGTTCCCATGAAGGCCAAGTAAGACCTCCCTTTTCCAGGCTTCCTATGGCATTATGTTTCCTCAACTCCTCTTCTGGAACTACACACCAGAACAAACTGTAGAACTGTCGCACACCCTGGAGGAGGAAATGGCAACCCACTCCAGTATTCTTGCCTGGAGAATCCCATGGACAGTGGAGCCTGGTGGGCTATAGTCCGTGGCGTGGCAAAGAGTTGGACACGACTGAATCAGCTTAACACATTGAACCCTCACCTAGAAATCTGCCTTAATGTACATCCCTCTTTACCCATATAGGCTGACAGCCTTTGTCACCAAATGCTTTGGCCAGGCTCGGCAATTCATCTTCATTGACGACAAGAACATCCAGGATGCTCTCGAGTGGATGGCAGGAAACCAGCTCTCCAGTGGTTGCTACGACAACGTGGGAACTCTCCTTCACACAGCTATGAAGGTGCGGCCTGCCCAGGGGCCTGGAGTCCCTGAGAAGAACTTGGAAGAACTTGGTTGCTCAGAATCAAGAGAGTGCGGGCCCGGGGTTTGGTTCTTTAGGTCTCTGGCCTGGCTAAGGGGTGACCTTGGTCAACATTCTTAGCCAGTTTGAGCCTGAGCTTCCATGTCTGTAAAATGAGAATATGTACTAGGACATGGTTCTCAAAGTGCGGTCCCCAGGTTCAGCAGTGCCGGCACCAGCCGAGAACTTGTTTGAAAGGCTAATTCCAGCTCTCACCCCACAACTAGTCAGAGGAACTCTGCGGGATGTGGGCCAGCATTTGTATTTTAATGTAGCCCTTTGGGTGATTCAAATGCTTGCTAAAGTTTGAGGACCATTGGACTAGAAGGTCTCTGAGCATTTTACTAACTCCCTAAGTCTGAAGCAAAGCCATTTGCTCTGGTGGGGATTCCTAGGCAGCCCAGTGCCTTTTCTTTTTTTTTTTTTTAAATAATTCTGCTATTTAAAAAAAGTGATTATTTGTTTTTTTGGCTGGGCTGGATCTTCGCTGCAGCACAGGCTCAGTAGTCGCACAGGCCTAGTTGCCCAGGGTATGTGGGATCTTAGTTACCCAACCAGGGGTCAAACCCACGTTCACTGCATTGGAAGACAGCTACCTAACCACTGGACCACCAGGGAAGTCCCCAGCCCAGTGTTTATTGTAAGGGGGTCTACTCTCTGTCAGGTGCTACGTACTCCATTTATTTGATGGTTAATGTTTGTTCTTGTTTAGTTGCTTAGTTGTGTCTCACTCTTTACGACCCCATGGACTGCAACCCTGCCAGGCTCCTCTATCCATGGGATTTCCCATGGGTTGTCATTTCCTTTTCTGGGGGATCTTTCTGACCCAGGGATCGAACCTGTGTCTCTTGCGTCTCCTGTTTTGGCAGGCAGATTCTTTACCACTAAGCCACCTGGGAAGCCCATTTAATGTTTACAACAAATCAATATGCTAAGTCCTAGCATGGGGCTTCCCAGGTGGCTCAGTGGGTAAAGAATCCACCTGTGACGCAGGAGATATGAGTTTGATTCCTGGGTTGGGAAGATCCCCCAGAGAGCGTGGCAACCCACTCTAGTATTAGTGTCTAGAGAATCTCATGGACAGAGGAACCTGGTGGGGCATAGTCCATAGAGTCACAAAGTGTTGGACACGACTGAAGCAACTGAGCATGCACACACAAGTCCTGGCATACCATTTTTAATTCCATTTTACAGATGAAGAAACTAGGTGCAGGGGTTAAGTGAAGTGCCCAAGGTGATTGTGGGCGCAGGACTGTCATTTGAACCCCAGCAGCTGGACTCCAGGGGCATTGCTTGCCTCCACTCACTGCACTGCCTGACCCCTCCCAACACAGGGTGAGGTGCTGGGGTGTGAACAGCTCTTGTTCAATTCAGAACAGACCCAGTGAAAGAAAGACTGGACGAGCTTCCCTGGAGGAATCATTATTGCTATTCCAGGCCCTGGATTAAAAATCTTGAGTGTTGAAAACAAAATCTCTGTATGATTCATTAGTATTCCTTATGCAAGGTCCTTGCAGTGTCCCCCATGTGTATAGTACAAGCCTGGATGTGACTAGAACAAGATTCTAGAGGTTTTTCCTCCTCCTGTCTTACCAGAGCTGGCCAGTCTGTCAAGAAACACATCATTTGTTTTGTCAAGTTTGGTGGTTGGGTCCTTAGCGGAAGCTCTGGACTTTAACTCCTTGGGCTCAAGTCCCAGCCCTTCGGTTTATTAGTTTTTTATTCTTGAACAAACTATTTCACCTTTTAAAGTGTTTGTTCTTTTATCTATTGAACAAAGATCATAATTTAGATTACATATTTTTTTTTAAAGAAAAGACTAATATTCTTCTGTGAAAGTCATTAATCAAGGACAGGTGTCACCTAATGTCTCCTGGAAAAAAGGCTG
This sequence comes from Oreotragus oreotragus, assembly GCA_006410675.1. Taxonomy (NCBI): domain Eukaryota; kingdom Metazoa; phylum Chordata; class Mammalia; order Artiodactyla; family Bovidae; genus Oreotragus; species Oreotragus oreotragus. The sequence goes on from SJYX01024677.1 coordinate 197,770, forward strand.
GGCTTTGTGCCACTTGAGGGGAACATTCATCTGGGGAGGCTCAGATTCAAAAATTGAGGCGTGGAATGGGGTGGGAGGTGGGACAGAGGTTCAAGAGGGAGGGAACATATGTATACTTATGACTGATTCCTGTTGATGTATGGAAGAAACTAACACAATATTGTTAAGCAATTATCCTTCAGGTAAAAAATAATAATAAATAAAAAATCTTGTTTAATTGGAAGATAATTGCTTTTCAGTGTTGTGTTAGCTTTTGCTGTACAGCAGTGGGAATTAGGTGCGTGAGCATATATGTGCCCTCTCTCCTGAGTCTTCCTTCTACCTCCCTCCCACGCTCCCACCCCCATCTCACCCCTCATCACAGAGCACTGAGCTGAGCTCCCTGTGCTATTCAGCAGCTTCCCACTAGCTATGTATTTGACACAAACTAGTGTATTAGATGCCAACGCTACTCTGTCAATTCATCCCACCCTCCCCCGCCCCTGTGTCCACATGTCCGTCCCTGCATCTGTTAATTCATCTGTTCAGAGGGGACACCTTTTTGTAGTTCGTAGTTTGCACACAATTCTTGCACGCGCTGGCTGCGGCCCTGACTTCCTGTCTCCCTGTCTCCCGCCAGGGTGGAGTTGATGACGAGGTCTCCTTGACTGCCTATATCACGGCTGCATTGTTGGAGATGGGCAAGACCACAGATGTGAGTTCCTTTAGCTCCTCCCCTTGACACTCTCCGGATCATGCCTATTTCTAGAGAAACTTACCTAGTTCTGTCCCTCTCCAGTCAGTAAAGGACAGAAATGGTAGGGACCTAACAGAAGAAGCAGAAGATATTAAGAAGAGGTGGTAAGAATACACAGAAGAACTGTACAAAAAAGATCTTCATGACCCAGATAATCATGATGGTGTGATCACTCACCTAGAGCCAGACATCCTGGAATGTGAAGTCAAGTGGGCCTTAGGAAGCATTACTACAAACAAAGCTGGNTCTACTGTGCTGCTTACTTTTTCCAACTGTATCACAAGACACTGCTTCTAAAGGGCAAGACTTTACAAAGAAAAATCAGTATAAAAGTGAAGGACTTGGGAGAATTCTCTTGCAGTCCAGTGGTTGAGACTTCATCTTCCAATGCTGGGGGTTTGGGTTCAATCCCTGGTCAAGGAGTTAAAATCCCACATTCTTCATGGCCAAAAACCCAAAATATTAAACAGAAGCAATATTGTACCAAATTCAATAAAGACTTTAAAAATGATCCACATCAAAAAAAAAAAAAGACAAAGCGACTCTAACAAAAAAAAGTGAAGGAGTGGGCTAGGGACCGTACCTAGGGCAAATGGCTGATGACTGTTTGTCCTCCTCTCCAGCCTGACCTGATCCCCGTGTTGTCCTTTTCTCTTCCCCAGGTTTCCCTTGGCTTTTCACCTTCCCAGCAGCTTCCAGGAGCAGATGTGGACCTCCAGCTGCGGGCAGCCCCTGGGTCCCTGTGTGCAGTCCGGGCCGTGGATGAGAGTGTCTTGCTGCTTAGACCAGAGAGCGAACTGAGCAATCGCTCGGTGAGTGGCCTGCTGACATGGCAAGAGGGGGTCGACAGAGAAGACAGACCGGCTGCATCAGGATGAGATGGATTCCGGGGAGCAGGAAAGAGAGTCTCGGGGAAACAGTGGAGGCAAAGCTGGTGTGGACATGAGGGTAGAAATGATGATATGGGAAATTCCTGGAAATCCAGTGTTTAGAACTCGGGGCTTTCACTGCTAGGTCCCAGGTTCAATCCCTGGTCAGGGAACTAAGATCCTGCAAGCTGCTTGGCATGCCCCAGCCCCCGAAAAACACGATATGAGAAGGGCATGGTTAACATGATCATAGGGATCAGGAAAGATGAAACAGGAGATAAAGATCAGATTATGAGAAAAGATGAACTAGAGGAAAGGGCTTAGGATGGGAGAAATTCTGGAGTAATGAGGACAAAGAATACAAGGAGAGTAAACTGTGCCCACAGAATCTGAGAGAAGTGATTTCACTATGTCAATATTTTATTTGCTTAAGAAAAAAAGATTAATTTTCTTTCCTGTCTTTCCTCAGGTGTATGGGATGTTCCCATTCTGGTACAATCACTACCCTTATCAGGTGGCTGAGTACGATGAGTGTCCAGGGTTTGATCACTGGAACTTTCCCCAGCCCCTTATTGAGCCAGTGCCCGAGGAGCGTTGGAACAACCGTCTTGTCATGTGGAGGCCTCGGCTCTCTGAAGAAACAGACCTTTTCAGTTTTTTCCAGGTCGATGTTCTTACCCATTTCGTTCTCATAGAAGCAATGGTGGTGGGAGGGGGAAAGGAAAGTCCATATCAACAAAAGCATGTGGGCTCAGGTGGGCACTGACAGGGGCAAAATCTTGAAAGAAACTGCTGGTGGGCAAGGAGCTTCCTTGGTTCTTATGCTTGAAGAAGTTTCTTACATGTGAGGCTATACACCTATCCTCTCTCTGGGGTCTGCAAACATTGACTTCCATGGGATCAGTATAGAAGGAAACACACACACACACACACACACACACACACACACAAAGAAAGGTAGACCAGAAGTCTCCTACTATTATGAAAGATTTTGCATTTATTTTATCAGCAAAGTTTTGAGATGCTTTGGCCCATGTCTGGCCATTGGTTCTCTGAGGTCAGGAAACAGGTCTTGTTCAATCTTTTTGTTCTAATACTTTATCCTTCAATATATTTTTGAGCCTGATCCACTCAATATATTTTTATTGAATTGATCAAGTTGATATGGTCTCTGCCCTCAGAAAATTCATTTCAAATCAAATAATAAGGATACAGTGACTAATATTCAGGAGAAGTATTAAACATATCGAACAATGAAGTACGTGGAATACTACTATTTAGCCAAAAAAAGAATGAAATCTTGTCACTTGCAACAACCTGGATGGACCTTGAGGGCATTGTGCTAAGTGAAATAAGTCAGACGGAGAAAGACAAACCTTGTATGACCTCACTCATACGTGGAATTTAAAAGCAACAGTTAACAACCGACTCATTGATACAGGAAAGAGACTGTAGTTGCCGGAGATGGAAGATAGGGGGCGGGCAAGATGGGTAAATGTGGTCAGAAGGTGCAAGCTTCCAGTTGTGAAATAAACAAGTCTTGGGAACGTAATGTACAGCATAGTGACTATAGCTAGTGATACTGTGTGTTGTTGTTTAGTCCAACTCTTTTACGACCCCATGGACTGTAGCCTGCCAGACTCTTCTGTCATGGGATTTCCCAGGCAAGAATGCTAAAGTGGGGTGCCATTTCCTTCTCCAGGGTGTCTTCCTGACCCAGGGATCAAACTTGAGGCTCCTGCATTGCAGGTGGATTCTTTATCTCTGAGCCCCTGGAGAAGCCTAATGATACTGTGTAGCATACTTGAAAGTTGCTAAGAGAACAGATCTTAAAAGTCCTCATCACAAGAAAATAATTTTTTGTAATTATATATGGTAATGGATGTTAACTAGACTTAATGTGATGATCATTCTGCAAAAACGTATGTGTATGTGTGTGTATACATATGCATAATACATGCATATATATGTATATAAATACAATGAAATAAGTTTCACAGAGAATTTCATGCTGGCTGGAATAGAAGTGAACCAGTCTTGGTGGCTGAGTATAGGTCTCACAATTAATAGGCAAAGAATGTGTTGGTTCAACCCTTTGAGAGAGAAGTTTCTAGGCAGTAGCCCTTGTAGTAAGGGAGAGGACCTCTAACACTTCATTCTCTGGTCCCTTTGGTGCCTATCAGGACATGGGCCTGAAAATACTGTCCAATGCCAAAATCAAGAGGCCAACAGATTGCAGTCACCAGAATTTAAGACACAAAGTTACGATGGCTGGAGGTAAGCTGCCTCTGATTCACTGAAATATTTAGAATCACGGAACTCTGAAAGCTCCCTCTTTGCCTCCTCTTCTTGCCCTGAGCCTCTAGCCAGGATGTTAATGGATTGTGGGTTATAGATACAGGCAGTTTCCCCAAGGATTTCACTCTCTTTCTATGGGGAGGGCTTTTGAAGTCTGAAGTTCTTATCTATTCATTCTCTGGCCAAACATCCCCACCTGTCACTTTCCCGGGAGCCTTGCGACCAGTCCGCTCCTCAGTGGTCCTTCCTCCTCATCTATGGCTTGCATGTTCTCCGCCTCCCTCTGAATGGCTTGCTAGTAGTCCCTCTACTTTGACTTATCACGTGACACAAGTCTTCTGCTTTTTCCCTTATTCCTGGTCTCCTTAGCAGTGCATGATGTTCGTCCAATGGCTTTCAGCCCAGCTCCGTTAGTTCAGCTGGAAGAGTCTCAGGTTCGCCAGTACTTTCCAGAGACTTGGCTGTGGGATCTGTTTCCTGTTGGGTAAGTGAAACCTCAAAGATATAACAAGATTATATGTATACAGTGTGCAGTCAGGAGAGAACCCAGATTCAGATTTTTTTTTAAATTAATTAGACTGTACTGGGTCTTAGTTGTAGCATGTGGGCCCTTTAGTTGCAACATGTGGGATCTAGCTCCCTGACCAGGGATCAAACTCAGACTACCTGCATTGCAAGCTAGACTCTTAGCCACTGGACCACCAGGGAAATCCCAGACTCAGATAATTTCTAACGAACCTAAGTCTCAAGCCAGAGAATAGCAAGGAAAGATACGAAAGCCTTCTTAAGTGAACAATGCAAAGAAATGGAGGAAAGCAATAGAATGGGAAAGACTAGAGATCTCTTAAAGAAAACTGGAGATACCAAGGGAACATTTCACGCAAAGATGGGCACAATAAAGGACAGAAAGAGCAAGGACCTAACAGAAGCAGAAAAGATTAAGCAGAGGTGACAAGAATAAACAGAAGTCTCAAGCCAAGAAGGTTTAACAGAAATATGAGAACATTTTTCTTTCCCTGGATTCTTAAAAAATTGTATACAATCGTTCAAAACAAACCCGCACATCTTCACATTTGCGCAGTGCAGACAGGGCAGGGCCACACCAACAGAAAGGCACATCTTGATGTTAGTTTAGCTTGTGCTCACTCTTTTCCTGCTTGTCCTGACAAACCATAAGGATGAGTATTCTCACAGATTCAGAGAGCACTGGGCTGTCTTACAGATACGTTTACACACATACTGCCTCCCCCAATCCTCAGACACATGCTTTTCTCATACTTGTACAGCCTCACCTGAAGACTCACAGTCTTGAGATTCACTTAGGCCTCCAGTCCAGTTGCTTTCCCCCACCATGCACAAGAGCAACAAAATAGTCATTTCTGCAGGCGAATTTGTAGCTGAATTCTTGTGTCCTCACAGCTACTCGGGAGAGGAGTCTGTCCACATCACGGTTCCTGACACCATCACCACGTGGAAGGCCATGACTTTCTGCACCTCTCAGTCCAAGGGTTTTGGCCTCTCACCCACTGTTGGAGTGACTGCCTTCAAGCCGTTCTTTGTTGATCTGACGCTCCCTTACTCAGTGGTTCGTGGTGAATCCTTCCGTCTGACTGCCACCATCTTCAATTACCTGAAGAAGTGCATCAGGGTAAGAGCTGGGCATGTAGGAAGCAGGTATCAGCCCCTACACCGGAGGCACACCCATCTCCCCAGAGAAAAAGATGAGACATCAGTGTCTTGGCCCTCCCGTCTTCCTAACCTGTGCATTCTCTGCTTTACTCATGTCCTTTATTAGTTTCTAAAACTTATTTTAGTTAATTGATTTGTTTTGGCTGTGCTGGGTCTTTGCTGCCACTTGGGCTCTCTCTCGGAGGCTTTCTCTAGCTGCAGTGAGTGGGGTACGCGAGCTTCTCATTGTGGTGGCCATTCTTGTTTCAGAGCGCAGGCTCCCTTCGGGCTTTAGTAGTTGTAGCACGTGGGCTCAGAGGTCGTGGCTCCTGGGCTCTAGAGCACAGGTTTGTGGTGCATGAGCTTAGTGGCCCCTCTCGGGGCACGTGGGCTCTTCCCAGACTAGCGATCAGACCTGTATCTGCTGCATTGGCAGGCGGATTCTTAACTGCTGGACCACCAGAGAAGTCCTACTCATATCCTTTATCTTTCAAATATCCTCTTTAGGTTCAGACTAACCTAGCTAAGTCAGAGGAGTACCGAGTGGAAACGCAGACAGACCCTCAGGCCTCCACCTGTCTGTGTGCTGACGAAGCAAAATCCTATCACTGGAACATCACGGCTGTCAAACTGGGTAAGAGCAGGACATGGCAGGTAGGCAAGGAGAGAACAGAGGTTAGGAATGCTACCCTTTCCTCTACTGCATTTGCTTTGTTTTCTCCTTCCTCTCTGTATATTTGCCTCAATTTTTCTCCCTCTTAAGTCTAGGTTATAAATAAATGAGCAAATATTCTTTGATAGATGACTCCAAATTATCCACATCAGACTATTTCAAGTGTGAAAGGGCGAGCTTTTAAAATTTACACCAAGGATTTCCCTCGTGGTCCAGTGGGTAAGGCTCCACACTCCCAATGACCAAGTTCAGTCCCTGGTCCGGGAACTAGATCCCACATGCTGCAGCTAAGAGTTCACATGCCACAGCTAAAAAAATACCCACTGTGTCCTGCCTGTCACAATGAAGATCAAAGATCCCAGGTGTGGCAACTAAGACCCAGTACTACCAAATAAATAAATATTTAAAATATATATATTTATGCCAGGACAAGAGATATAGTTTCATGTTACTAGTCAGACAATAACTATGGGCCAGGCATTGTCCTAACTGTGTAACATTAATTAACTCATTTAGTCATCACAATTTGGGCTTCCCACATGGTGCAATGGTAAAGAATCAACCTGCCAGTTCAGGAGACACAAGAGACCCAAGTTCTATCACTGGGTTGGGAAGCTCCCCTGTAGAAGGAAATGGCAACCCACTCTAGTATTCTTGTCTGAAAAATTCCATGGACAGAGGAGCCTGGTGGGCTATAGTCCATGGGATCCTAAAGAGTTGACTGGTCGCGTGCACATGTGGGCACACACACACACACAATCATCACAATAATCCTTTCAGATGTCATTTGCTCTCAGATTAAATCCTTGCAACTGAAATTATGATCTTTGGGTGAATTAGTGATCTACTGCTGCTTAACAAATTACCCTAAAATTTAGCAGCCTTAAAGAACGTTTATTATCACAGTTTCTGTAGGTCAGTGATTGGTATGGTTTAGCTGAGTGCCTCTTTCCCAAGGCCTCTCATGAAATTCAGCCAGGGCTGTGTTCTCCTCCAAAGATTTGCCCAGGAGAGAACTTATGTCTAGGGTCATTCCAGAGCCTCTGATCCTCATGGGCTGTTAGACTGAAGGCTGCAGTTCTTGGCCTCAGGTGTTGGTTGGTGGGCTCCCTGTTTCCTAACCTATGGCTCTTCCCACCAGATTGCCTCCTGACATGACAACTGGCTTTGTCCACAATGAGTGGCTCAAGGGGAAAAGGGAACCCAAGACAGAGCTACAGTCTTTTTTTGGCTGTGCTGGATCTTCATTGCAGCTTGCAGACTAAGTTGCTCTGCAGCATGTGGGAACTGAATTCTCCAACCAGGGATTGAACCCACGTCTCCTGCACTGAAAGGTGGATTCACAATCACTGGATCTCCAAGGAAGTCCCTGCAGTCTTTTTTTAACCAATCTCAGAAGTGACATCTCACTGCTTCTGCTCTATCCTCTTCTTTAGAAATGAATCACTAAATCCAGCCCACAAGCAGGGGGAGAAGATGACAGAGCAGTGTAAATATCAGGATGCAGGGGTTGTCAGGGCCCCTTAGAGGCCGCCTACCACACTAGACCAGCATCAGTGATTCCTGGAAGCTTGTTGGAACTGCAGACTGTGGGCCACACCCCAGATCCACTGATGCAGAGCTCTTATTGTAACAAACCAGAGCCACAGGTGACTTGCATGCATCAAGTTTAAGAAGCAACAATCTAGTGGGGAAGAGACCTCATTGGTACCTGTGCCAATTGGGCCAATATCTTCCTTTCTCCCTCTTTCTTCTCAGGTCATGTAAACTTCACTATCAGCACAAAGATTCTGGACAGCAATGAACTCTGTGGCGGCCAGAAGGCGTTTGTTCCCCTAAAGGGTGGGAGTGACACGCTCATCAAACCAGTTCTGGTCAAGGTGAGTTTTCTGCAGGTCTAGCTTCAGAGGCAAAGGCAGCTAGCAAGCCAGGGATGTTCAGCATGTGTTCGACCACATCCGTGAGTCTGTCGCAGCATTCTAAGCCCTGCTTCCATCAGGTAGCTCATCTTTATCCTTCCCTGAGCCATTTCTGCTCTTAAATACTTGCTAAACCCATACCGATGGCCTATGAAAGTGTCTAATACAGTACCTATACTTTTCTTTTTTAAGAAAGAAATGGAAAATTTTATTCAAGCCAGATTTGAGGATTATACCCTGAGGAGAGCTTCTCAGAAAGCCCTGAGACCTGTCCTGCACTTTGGAAGTCAAGGCATGAGTTTTCTTTGAGACAGAAGACTGTATATCAAATGATAAATTATTGACAATTTACGTAATCTGGATATAAGGGTCATCATAGCGGGTCATGTGACCCCTTATAAGATTAAGAAAATGTTATCTTTTTAAAAAATTGGAGTATAATTGCTTTACAACGTTGTGCTAGTTTCTGCTGTACAGCAACATGAATCAGCTGTGTGTTTACATATATCCCCTCCCTCCGACTCCTCCCTCCTACCCCTCTGAAACTTGGTACTTTGGAGACACTCAATGAATGTTAGTTTCTCCTGTGAAAATCCCTGTGTCAGCATTAGCTGCGTCACATCACCATGAATTCCATTGCCCGTCCTGTCTCCTAGAAGTGTCCCAAACATCTTTAGCTCTAGCCCAGAAAGAATCTTACTGAGAGGCCCCTCCCTGGGTTGAAAAGGAGAACTTCTGAACGTCAAAGAGAAGCTCTGTTCTCTCCAGTTGTGAGCGAAGCCCTCTGGGCACGAGCAGGGCCTCTTTTTCCCGTTTCCCTTCCCTTTCCTATCCCTCCAGGGCCACCTGCCCTGATATTCATCTAGTTATTCTCACCCATCCTTGTCTCTTTTCCTGTCAGCCAGAAGGAGTCCTTGTGGAGAAGACACACAGCTCACTGCTGTGCCCAAAAGGTGGGTGAACACAGAGAGGGGTTGATGTGAGAATTCCCTTAGCAACAGATTTTCTTAGGCAAAAGGAGGAATCTACAGGACAAGGAAAAAATAGGAGAGTCTAGGGGTGCCATTCCCAAGGGAGCCAACTAGTAGAGAGGTGGGAAAAGAAGAGAAATTGTACAGCACATTATGGTGCTGGCTGGAATTTATTTTTAGCAAAGACCGCTATGAATAGTAATAAAAAAAATCTACCTCCACCCCACAGAAAGCAGTGGTTACAGAAAGCCCTGGGTGGTGGCAAGTTTTTCTATGGTTTGGGCTCGACAAGCCCCACTGCTTCCACCTTTCTAGTGTTTTGCCCTTTCTCTGCCCCTCACAGGAAAAGTGGCTTCAGAATCCATCTCCCTGGAGGTCCCTGAGGATGTTGTTCCTGATTCAGCCAAGGCTTATGTCAGTGTTCTGGGTAAGCAACCAGAGACTCTTGGCTCAAAAAGGAAAAAGCGGGGCCAGCAGCTCTCAAGGTGTGGTGTGAGTTGAAGCCTATGGACCTTCCTGAAGGAAGGTGTGGAGGACTAGAAGAGACAAAGGAAGAAGAGCTTATTTTACAAACTGAGCACATGCAGCCTCTGCAGTATGGATGGGATTATATAGACATGTACCCAGTTAAAACCAGAAATGAGGGACTGTCCCAGCGGTCCAGTGGTTAAGACAACACGCATCCACTGCAGGGGGCCTGGGTTTGCTCTCGGGCCAGGGAACTGAGATCCCACATGCCGTAAACCAGGACCCAAAAAGCAGAGAAACAAAGGCAGAAAACAGAAAAGAGACTGGGAAGAGGAAGTTAAAGCTCATTAAGTTTTATATGTATTTAGGTTTAGGTCTATAAATTGAGTAGAGGGGAGACAAAATGTTTGTGGTAGCCATTTAAAGAATAAGAACTTTATCCATTTGAATATAATTTTGGAAAGATTCAACCATGTTTAAAAGGGCATGCCACTTCTTTGGGCAAGGAGAAGGAGCAAGTAGGAAAACATGAGCTTGAAAATTGTAAAATTGTATCAAACTGGTTTAGGATCTCAGTTATGCCATTTAATAGCCATTTGACTTTGGATAAGTTAGTGAACGATTTTGGTCTCTCTTTTCCCTTCTGTATGACAGGGATAATAACCTACCTCTCAGGATTGGTGTAAAGATTAAATATTATATAATATCAAGTTCCCGGCACAGCATCTAGCACACAGTAGGAGGCTATATGCGTTAGTCTTTCTTTACTCTTACCTCCTACCCAGATCCATTCCAGGTTAAAATGTCCGTTTTTTCTGCGTTTGATTCTAGTATAGCACTCACCATCCTGAACTATAACTCACTGTCTTTCTGTGTCTTCCACACTGCATCGAGGACTCCTCGAGGACAAGGGCCCTGTCTATTTATTTACTTAACTTTTTGGATGATTTATTTTTTGGCTGCCTGGGTCCTCGTTGCTCACTCTCTCTTACTCTCTAGGTGTGGGGCACAGGCTTCTCAGTGCGGCGGATTCTCCTGTCGCGGCGCACGAGCTCCAGGGTGCCTGGGCTTCAGTAGTTGTGGTGCATGGTCTTAGCTGCCCCGTGCCATGTGGAATCTTCCCATGTCAGGGGGATCGATTCCCCACATTGGAAGGTGGACTTTTTTTTTTTTTTAAGTGGAGGTTAATTGCTTTACAACATTGTGTTGGTTTCTGCCATACAAAATGTGAATCAGTCATAACTAGGCATATGTCCCCTCCTGCTTGAACCTCCCTCCCATCCCCTACCCCATCCTACTGCTCTAGATTGTCAGAGCACCTGTCAGAGTTCCCTGTGTTATAAATCAACTTCCCACTAGCTCTCTATTTTACATATGGTAATGTATATGTTTCAATGGCAGGCGGATTCTTAACCACTGGACCACCGGGGAAGTCCCAAAGGCCATGTCTTTTCCATTTTTGTTCTTGGAGCAGTTCTTGCAGTTGACATTCAGGACATATTTATACATTCAAATTGAGCTTGATGACTGAAATGAAGATGTTCATGAATCACTTACATCAGGCTTCCTGGCTTGTGAAGTGTATGGAGGGGTCGGGAAATTTAACGTGGAAAAGCGTGCCAGGAGGATGTGTGTGTCTGAGTGAGAGGTGGTGATTTGAAAGGTGCTGTAGTTATATGCAGTGGAGACACTTAGAGACTAAGGCCTGCAGGTTTTGTTACATCCCTCATCAGCTTTAAAGCCTTGCACCCCTTCAGGTGGCCTATGTACCTGTCTGTATACTCCAGTACCTTGTACATACCTAATGTTATAGTACTATGTTATAATTGCTTATAGTAAGTTAGAATAGTGATGTGGGGACTTCCCTGGTGGTCCAGCAGCCAAGACTCAGAGCTCCCAACGTAGGGGGCCCAAGTTTGATCCCTGGTTAGGGAACTAGAGCCCACATGCTCTAACTAAAAGTTCACATGCTGCAACTAAAGATCCTGAATGCTGCAACTGAGACCCAGAGCAGACAAATAAATAAGTAAATATTAATGTTAAAAAAAAAAATCGTGGGACTTCCCTGAATCCACCTTCAGTGCAAGGAAAATGAAACGTGAAAGTGAAAGTTGCTCAGTCATGTCTGACTCTTTGTGACCCCATGGACTATACAATCAGGCCAGAATCCTAGCGTAAGTAGCCTTTCCCTTCTCCAGGATATCTTCCCAACCCAGGGATGGAACCCAGGTCTCCTGCATTGTAGGCAGATTCCTTACCAGCTGAGCCATAGGGAAAGCCCAAGAATACTGGAATGGGTAGCCTCTCCCTTCTCCAGGGGATCTTCCTGGCGCAGGAACCGAACCGGGGTCTCCTGCATTGCAGGCAGATTTTTTACCAACTGAGCTATCAGGGAATTTGGGCTTAATCCCTGGTCAGGGAACTAAAATCCCATATGTCTCTGGGCAACTAAGCCCACATGCCACAACCAAAGAATAGCCAAAAAAGAAAAAAAAGCCAAAACAAAAGAATTGAAGTGTATTGTAATTGCTTGCCCCACTGACTATGGGCACTTTGAGGTGGAGACTGTTGTACCTGGGGTCACAGAGTAATGACTCACAAAATGGTAAGTAATATATGTTCTTTGGAGGGCTTCTCAAGTGGTGCTAGTGGTAAAGAACCAAGAGACGTGGGTTCCATCCTTGGGTAGATAAGATCCCCTAGGAGAGGGCATGGCAACCCACTCCAATATTCTTGCCTGGAAAATCCCATGAACAGAGGCGCCTGGTTGGCTACAGTCCATGGGTTCTCAAAGAGTCAGACACGACTGAAGTGACTTGGCACACGCGTATTCATTGAATGATAACTCTTCAGGGTCCCTGCTTCTCCCACCATCTTCTCTCCCTCTCCTTTTGGACCCCAGGAGACATCATGGGCACAGCCCTGCAGAACCTGGACAACCTGGTGCAGATGCCAAGCGGCTGTGGGGAGCAGAACATGGTCTTGTTCGCGCCTATCATTTACGTCCTGCAGTACCTGGAGAAGACAGAGCTGCTGACGGAGGAAATCTGGTCTCGAGCAGTGGGCTTCCTGAAGCTGGGTGAGCTGGCTCAGCAGTGGGCTTCCTGAAGCTGGGTGAGCTGGCTCACCCTTTCTTCTCGGACACTTGCTTTGGGGCCTATGGTTGGGTTATTAAGACACAGGGAATTTTGGTGTCTGAAGTGTCCCTCATCCTTGCAAGCCATGGGAGTGTTTTTTGAAGTTGTCGCTCTCCTCTAAAACCACATCTGGCTTCCCAGGGTACCAGAGGGAACTGACGTACAAACACAGTAATGGCTCCTACAGCGCCTTTGGGGAGCAAGATGGAAATGGAAACACATGGTAATGTTGCCCGATTCTCAGTGAGTTCTGCTCCCCAGAGCATAATTCCAGAACCCTTTGGAATTAGTCCTCTACCCTCCCCTGCATCCCATTCTTGCTTTCTATCCTTTACCACTTGAACATATTTTTAAAATTAATTTTATTTTGTTATTCATGGCCGTGTTGGGCTTTTGTTGCTCTGTGGGCTTTTTCTAGTTTCGGTGTGTGGGGTTTCTCTTGTGGTGTGTGGGTTTCTCTTGTGAAGCACAGGCTCTAGGTGTGGCTCAGCAGTTGTGGCACATGGGCCTTAGTTGCACTGTGGCATGTGGAATCTTCCGGATCAGGGATGGAACCCATGTCCCCTTCATTGGCAGGTGGATTCTTATCTGCTGTGCCACCAGGGAAGTCCTCCTCTACCACTTTAATACTATTTATTTCAGCTTCATGTATGGTCAGACCCCTTACCCTTCTCCCTCACCTGGTACCTACCAGTTTTTGTTCCCATGAAGGCCAAGTAAGACCTCCCTTTTCCAGGCTTCCTATGGCATTATGTTTCCTCAACTCCTCTTCTGGAACTACACACCAGAACAAACTGTAGAACTGTCGCACACCCTGGAGGAGGAAATGGCAACCCACTCCAGTATTCTTGCCTGGAGAATCCCATGGACAGTGGAGCCTGGTGGGCTATAGTCCGTGGCGTGGCAAAGAGTTGGACACGACTGAATCAGCTTAACACATTGAACCCTCACCTAGAAATCTGCCTTAATGTACATCCCTCTTTACCCATATAGGCTGACAGCCTTTGTCACCAAATGCTTTGGCCAGGCTCGGCAATTCATCTTCATTGACGACAAGAACATCCAGGATGCTCTCGAGTGGATGGCAGGAAACCAGCTCTCCAGTGGTTGCTACGACAACGTGGGAACTCTCCTTCACACAGCTATGAAGGTGCGGCCTGCCCAGGGGCCTGGAGTCCCTGAGAAGAACTTGGAAGAACTTGGTTGCTCAGAATCAAGAGAGTGCGGGCCCGGGGTTTGGTTCTTTAGGTCTCTGGCCTGGCTAAGGGGTGACCTTGGTCAACATTCTTAGCCAGTTTGAGCCTGAGCTTCCATGTCTGTAAAATGAGAATATGTACTAGGACATGGTTCTCAAAGTGCGGTCCCCAGGTTCAGCAGTGCCGGCACCAGCCGAGAACTTGTTTGAAAGGCTAATTCCAGCTCTCACCCCACAACTAGTCAGAGGAACTCTGCGGGATGTGGGCCAGCATTTGTATTTTAATGTAGCCCTTTGGGTGATTCAAATGCTTGCTAAAGTTTGAGGACCATTGGACTAGAAGGTCTCTGAGCATTTTACTAACTCCCTAAGTCTGAAGCAAAGCCATTTGCTCTGGTGGGGATTCCTAGGCAGCCCAGTGCCTTTTCTTTTTTTTTTTTTTAAATAATTCTGCTATTTAAAAAAAGTGATTATTTGTTTTTTTGGCTGGGCTGGATCTTCGCTGCAGCACAGGCTCAGTAGTCGCACAGGCCTAGTTGCCCAGGGTATGTGGGATCTTAGTTACCCAACCAGGGGTCAAACCCACGTTCACTGCATTGGAAGACAGCTACCTAACCACTGGACCACCAGGGAAGTCCCCAGCCCAGTGTTTATTGTAAGGGGGTCTACTCTCTGTCAGGTGCTACGTACTCCATTTATTTGATGGTTAATGTTTGTTCTTGTTTAGTTGCTTAGTTGTGTCTCACTCTTTACGACCCCATGGACTGCAACCCTGCCAGGCTCCTCTATCCATGGGATTTCCCATGGGTTGTCATTTCCTTTTCTGGGGGATCTTTCTGACCCAGGGATCGAACCTGTGTCTCTTGCGTCTCCTGTTTTGGCAGGCAGATTCTTTACCACTAAGCCACCTGGGAAGCCCATTTAATGTTTACAACAAATCAATATGCTAAGTCCTAGCATGGGGCTTCCCAGGTGGCTCAGTGGGTAAAGAATCCACCTGTGACGCAGGAGATATGAGTTTGATTCCTGGGTTGGGAAGATCCCCCAGAGAGCGTGGCAACCCACTCTAGTATTAGTGTCTAGAGAATCTCATGGACAGAGGAACCTGGTGGGGCATAGTCCATAGAGTCACAAAGTGTTGGACACGACTGAAGCAACTGAGCATGCACACACAAGTCCTGGCATACCATTTTTAATTCCATTTTACAGATGAAGAAACTAGGTGCAGGGGTTAAGTGAAGTGCCCAAGGTGATTGTGGGCGCAGGACTGTCATTTGAACCCCAGCAGCTGGACTCCAGGGGCATTGCTTGCCTCCACTCACTGCACTGCCTGACCCCTCCCAACACAGGGTGAGGTGCTGGGGTGTGAACAGCTCTTGTTCAATTCAGAACAGACCCAGTGAAAGAAAGACTGGACGAGCTTCCCTGGAGGAATCATTATTGCTATTCCAGGCCCTGGATTAAAAATCTTGAGTGTTGAAAACAAAATCTCTGTATGATTCATTAGTATTCCTTATGCAAGGTCCTTGCAGTGTCCCCCATGTGTATAGTACAAGCCTGGATGTGACTAGAACAAGATTCTAGAGGTTTTTCCTCCTCCTGTCTTACCAGAGCTGGCCAGTCTGTCAAGAAACACATCATTTGTTTTGTCAAGTTTGGTGGTTGGGTCCTTAGCGGAAGCTCTGGACTTTAACTCCTTGGGCTCAAGTCCCAGCCCTTCGGTTTATTAGTTTTTTATTCTTGAACAAACTATTTCACCTTTTAAAGTGTTTGTTCTTTTATCTATTGAACAAAGATCATAATTTAGATTACATATTTTTTTTTAAAGAAAAGACTAATATTCTTCTGTGAAAGTCATTAATCAAGGACAGGTGTCACCTAATGTCTCCTGGAAAAAAGGCTGGGCTTTGTGCCACTTGAGGGGAACATTCATCTGGGGAGGCTCAGATTCAAAAATTGAGGCGTGGAATGGGGTGGGAGGTGGGACAGAGGTTCAAGAGGGAGGGAACATATGTATACTTATGACTGATTCCTGTTGATGTATGGAAGAAACTAACACAATATTGTTAAGCAATTATCCTTCAGGTAAAAAATAATAATAAATAAAAAATCTTGTTTAATTGGAAGATAATTGCTTTTCAGTGTTGTGTTAGCTTTTGCTGTACAGCAGTGGGAATTAGGTGCGTGAGCATATATGTGCCCTCTCTCCTGAGTCTTCCTTCTACCTCCCTCCCACGCTCCCACCCCCATCTCACCCCTCATCACAGAGCACTGAGCTGAGCTCCCTGTGCTATTCAGCAGCTTCCCACTAGCTATGTATTTGACACAAACTAGTGTATTAGATGCCAACGCTACTCTGTCAATTCATCCCACCCTCCCCCGCCCCTGTGTCCACATGTCCGTCCCTGCATCTGTTAATTCATCTGTTCAGAGGGGACACCTTTTTGTAGTTCGTAGTTTGCACACAATTCTTGCACGCGCTGGCTGCGGCCCTGACTTCCTGTCTCCCTGTCTCCCGCCAGGGTGGAGTTGATGACGAGGTCTCCTTGACTGCCTATATCACGGCTGCATTGTTGGAGATGGGCAAGACCACAGATGTGAGTTCCTTTAGCTCCTCCCCTTGACACTCTCCGGATCATGCCTATTTCTAGAGAAACTTACCTAGTTCTGTCCCTCTCCAGTCAGTAAAGGACAGAAATGGTAGGGACCTAACAGAAGAAGCAGAAGATATTAAGAAGAGGTGGTAAGAATACACAGAAGAACTGTACAAAAAAGATCTTCATGACCCAGATAATCATGATGGTGTGATCACTCACCTAGAGCCAGACATCCTGGAATGTGAAGTCAAGTGGGCCTTAGGAAGCATTACTACAAACAAAGCTGGTAGAGGTGATAGAATTCCAGTTGAGCTATTTCAGATCCTGAAGGATGATGCTGTGAAAGTGCTGCACTCAATATGCCAGCAAATTTGGAAAACTCAGCAGTGGCCACAGGACTGGAAAAGGTCGGTTTTCATTCCAATCCCAAAGAAAGGCAATGCCAAAGAACGCTCAAACTACCACACCATTGCCCTCATCTCACCCAATAGTAAAGTGATGCTTAAAATTCTCCAAGCCAGGCTTCAGCAATAAGTGAATTGTGAACTTCTAGATGTTCAAGCTGGCTTTAGAAAAGGCAGAGGAACCAGAGGTCAAATTGCCAACATCCACTGGATCATGGAAAAAGCAAGAGAGTTCCAGAAAAACATCTACTTCTGCTTTGTTGACTATGCCAAAGCCTTTGACTGTATGGATCACAATAAACTGTGGAAAATTCTGAAAGAGATGGGAATACCAGACCACCTGATCTGCCTCTTGAGAAACATGTATACAAGTCAGGAAGCAACAGTTAGAACTGGACATGGAACAACAGACTGGTTCCAAATAGGAAAAAGAGTACGTCAAGGCTGTATATTGTCTCCCTGCTTGTTTAACTTTTATGCAGAGTACATCATGAGAAACGCTGGGCTAGAGGAAGCACAAGCTGGGATCAGGATTGCCAGGAGAAGTATCAGTAACCTCAGATATGCAGATGACACCACCCTTATGGCAGAAAGTGAAGAAGAACTAAAGAGCCTCTTGATGAAAGTGAAAGAGGAGAGTGAAAAAGTTGACTTAAAGCTCAACATTCAGAAAACGAAGATCATGGCCTCTGGTCCCATCACTTCATGGGAAATAGATGGGAAAACAGTGGAAACAGTGTCAGACTGTATTTTGGGGGGCTCCAAAATCGTTGCAGATGGTGATTGCAGCCATAAAATTAAAAGACACTTACTCCTTGGAAGGAAAGTCATGACCAACCTAGACAGCGTATTAAAAAGCAGAGGCATTACTTTGTCCACAAAGGTCTGGACTATGGTTTTTCCTGTGGTCATGTATGGATGTGAGAGTTGGACTGTGAAGAAAGCTGAACGCTGAAGAACTGATGCTTTTGAACTGTGGTGTTGGAGAAGACTCTTGAGAGTCTCTTGGAATGCAAGGAGATCCAACCAGTTCATCCTAAAGGAGATCAGTCCTGAGTGTTCATTGGAGAAGGACTGATGTTGAAGCTGAAACTCCAATACTATGGCCACCCGATGCGAAT
Source organism: Oreotragus oreotragus (assembly GCA_006410675.1). Taxonomy (NCBI): domain Eukaryota; kingdom Metazoa; phylum Chordata; class Mammalia; order Artiodactyla; family Bovidae; genus Oreotragus; species Oreotragus oreotragus. The sequence goes on from SJYX01024677.1 coordinate 215,826, forward strand.
AGCTGACTCATTTGAAAAGATCCTGATGCTGGGAAAGATTGAGGGCAGGAGGAGAAGGGGACGACAGAGGATGAGATGATTGGATGGCATCACCAACTCAATGGACATGGGTTTGGATGGACTCCGGGAGTTGGTGATGGACAGGGGGGCCTGGCGTGTTGCGGTTCATGGGGTTGCAAAGAGTCGGACATGACTGAGTGACTGAACTGAGAACTGAGAGCCTTTTAAACTCAAAAGAGGATATTCCTTATCACTTCCACTTTTTAAAGGAATGCCTTCTAAATTCAGTTCTTCATCTTTACTTTTCAGGACCCAATGGTGAGTCAAGGGCTGCAGTGTCTCAAGAGTTCCATTTCCTCTACCACCAACCTGTACACACAGGCCCTCCTTGCTTATACATTCTCTCTGGCTGGGGACGCAGACATCAGAAACATTCTTCTTGGAAAGCTAGATCAACAGGCTATTGTCTCAGGTATGTTGGTCCTGTTAGCTTCCGCTTTGTTTTGTTTTGTTTTGTTTTTTTTCCACACTGCAAGGTATGCAGAACTTCCCAGACCAGGGATCAAAGCCACTTGGATGCCAGGGAAGTCCTTTTTATTTTTTGTCATGACATGGGGCTTGCAGGATCTTAGTTCCTTGGCCAGGGATCGAACCCAAGTCTACAACAGTGAAAGCTCTGCGTCCCAACCACTGGACTCCCAGGGAAGTCCCGGTTTTTTTGAAATTGTGAAAAGATGTGAAAAATTTCCCTAGTCTCCATAGTCCCACATATGTTCAGTTCTAGGATTCATTTTAGTAAAAGTTAAGTCATAAAATCACTACTAAGAGTTTTGTGGGAAAACCCCTGAAAGTCCTCTAAAGGCATGTTATATTTTTAACATGAAGAGAAAATAGATGGTAGAAGCTGGTCAGAAAATGTACTGGCATTGGAGAATCCCCAGTTTAACAGTTCTTTGGTGTAAAGCCACTGAGGTTGATGGGGTAAGATGAACTTAGAGATTTCTCGAGGTCCTTCTCAAACTTTGGATATATTTAAGAATAATTTGCAATATTTGCGGAATTCCCTATTGGTCCAGTGGCTAAGATTCAGCACCTTTACTACTCTAAGATCCCTAAGATCCCGCAAGTCCTGTGGCATGGCCAAAGATAATTAGATATTCTAACAGATCTTATAAATAAAATATTAATGCATTTTATTTACCTAGCTCTTTAAAATTATACTGCCAGGCAGAAATTTAATCTCAGCTTTCGTTTATACAAATGTCATTGCTGAACTGCCCTCTCAGCAGGGCCCTGGGTAGGTTTTTGGCCTGTGTATAAGCAACTCCAGTCCTGGAATGGGGATCTCAGACAGTGGGTGGAGTTATACCTGCTCAGGCATACATCAACTTAATGTGATCGTCTCTTCCTCATTAGCTTGCTTTGTAGGCTCACATGTTTTCTTTTGTTCTTCCACTTAGATTGCCTCCTTTGGGCTATGTATTTATTATCTCTGAACTTATATATTTATATCAAAATTTTATTTTTTGGCTGTGTCAGGTCTTAGTTGCAGTACGCAGGATTTTTCGCTGAGGCTCACAGACTCTCTAGTTGCAACGTGGGCTTAGTTCCTCTATGGCATGTGGGACCTTAGTTCCCTGAGCAGGGATCAAACCTTTGTCCCCTGCATTGCAAGGCATATTCATAACAACTGGACCACCAGGAAAGTCCCTAAACTTATATTTAGTAAGACTTCCAGCTCCCACTCCTCACTTCCACTTGCTGTTCTTTATCTTCAGTTTATCACTGTGGCTGTCATAGAGATGGGAATTGACCTCCTCATCTACTTGCTTGCTCTCATTAGCATTTCTTCTGTGGTTTCTCAGTGTTTTTACGTATATTCTCCCATATGTTATCATTGCTGGAGGCATTTACTGATGCTCCCAGCTTTACTCAAGGGAATTATGTGTGGGTGTACACACATGCACACACAGACACAAATTCTTGCATATACATTATGGCCAGTAAGTCAGAAGATTTGAGAAATATTTTTTTCTGACTGATGATTCATTTTTGGTTGTTACTTTCTCTGATTTGGGGCTTCCTAGGTGGTTCAGTGGTGAAGAATCCACCTGCCAATGAAGGAGACACGGGTTTGATCCCTGGTTGGGGAAGATCCCCGCGAAAAGGAAATGGCAATCCATTACAGTATTCTTGCCTGGAGAATTCCATGGACAGAAGAACCTGGTGGGCTACAGCCTATGGGGTCACACAGAGTCAGACATGACTGAAGCAACTTGGCACATTTGGTGCACACACATTTACAAAGTGAAAATGGGAAAGTCATTTCCTTCAGAGACTTTCCTAATCATGCGTTTTTCTCCATAGGAGAGTCCATTCACTGGAGCCAGAAACCTGCTCCGACTTCAGATGCCAGCCCTTGGTCTCAGCCTGAGGCTGTAGATGTGGAACTCACGGCCTATGTATTACTGACCTTGCTTAGCAAAGACGACCTGGCTCAAGAGGAGCTAGGCAAGGCCACCAGCATAGTGGCTTGGTTGAGCAAGCAGCAAAATGCATATGGGGGCTTCTCTTCCACGCAGGTAAATAGCTTGGTCTTCTGCCATTTATCAGGTAGGATCGGATCCCACATGGAGAGAGAGGAAAAACCCTTGCCCTCTAGGTCTGGGGACTAATCATTGTACAGCAAGGGGGAAAAATCATGTTTGAAAAAGACATAGAAGAATTCATAAAATTAGGTCATATGAGCACACAAATAATACTATATGTATTTAAGTCTTACTTTGTAGAGTATGAAACATCACAAGATCCATGTTTTACATGTAAAGAGGACATGTATAATTATGGCTAAATTTACATAGTCACAAATTGGAAATCCAGTTATGGGGTCTGTAAGCATAAAGGCATGACTTTATGGGCGTACCTCCGTCTTCTATTTCAGGTATTGGAAATCTGGTAAGACATAGTGTTTAAAAAGTTTACAATCTAGAAGGAAAGCTAGGAAAAGTTGTATATACTACAAAGTAGGATCTGTCTTCTTTTCAGATGATGAAAAGATTGTCACAAGGCATAATGGTCAAGGGGCTTCACAGGTGGCTCAGATGGTAAAGAATTTGCCTGCAGTGCAGGAGACCTGGGCTCAACCTCTGGGTTGTGAAGATCCCCTGAAGAATGGAATGGCAACCCACTCCAGTATTCTTGCCTGGAGAATCTCATAGACAGAGGAGCCTAGCGGGCTTGAGTCCATGGGGTGGCAAAGAGTCAGACATGACTGAATAACACACGCGCGCACACACTCACACACACACACAATGGCTAAGAAAGCTTGTCCTTCAAGGATGGATTTTCCAAGGATCCTCTGATACCCTGTGTCACAGAAGATCTTTATGCAATTAAATAACCTGGAAGAACATGCGATTTTTAGGGCTATCAAGCTACTGCTGTTTCCTCTCCAAATAAGGAGACTGCAAAACCGATATTAAACAATGATCCACTCACTCCTAATAATAACCTGTTCTGAAGCTAGGCTTCATTGCTGAGTATGAATATATGAAATTAAGCCTAACAACCAATGATATCTGATAATAACTTGATGGTGATTTTCTATGCAGGTAAGATGTGATTTCTATGAGCTCTATGAGATTTCTAAAGTTCTATGAGTTCTCCCAGCATGGCTGAATGTGGATCTTAGAATCTTGAAGGAGGTATCATTCAAACTAGCAAACACTAATCAGGTGTCTAGGCTTGAGGGTTGTTGGAAGTTACTTCCAGTGGCTCACAAAACAGTAAGTATGTGCCTATTGTTGTCAGGATACCGTGGTGGCTCTCCAAGCTCTTGCCAAGTATGCCACCACTGCGTACGTGCAGTCGGAGGAGGTCAACGTGGCAGTGAAATCCGCTCAGAATTTCCAGCACACCTTCAATGTTCAAGCTGCCAACCGTCTGCTGTTTCAGCAGGAGATGTTGCCCCATATCCCTGGAGTGTACACCTTGGAGGCCTCAGGCCAGGGCTGTGTTTNAACAACTGGACCACCAGGAAAGTCCCTAAACTTATATTTAGTAAGACTTCCAGCTCCCACTCCTCACTTCCACTTGCTGTTCTTTATCTTCAGTTTATCACTGTGGCTGTCATAGAGATGGGAATTGACCTCCTCATCTACTTGCTTGCTCTCATTAGCATTTCTTCTGTGGTTTCTCAGTGTTTTTACGTATATTCTCCCATATGTTATCATTGCTGGAGGCATTTACTGATGCTCCCAGCTTTACTCAAGGGAATTATGTGTGGGTGTACACACATGCACACACAGACACAAATTCTTGCATATACATTATGGCCAGTAAGTCAGAAGATTTGAGAAATATTTTTTTCTGACTGATGATTCATTTTTGGTTGTTACTTTCTCTGATTTGGGGCTTCCTAGGTGGTTCAGTGGTGAAGAATCCACCTGCCAATGAAGGAGACACGGGTTTGATCCCTGGTTGGGGAAGATCCCCGCGAAAAGGAAATGGCAATCCATTACAGTATTCTTGCCTGGAGAATTCCATGGACAGAAGAACCTGGTGGGCTACAGCCTATGGGGTCACACAGAGTCAGACATGACTGAAGCAACTTGGCACATTTGGTGCACACACATTTACAAAGTGAAAATGGGAAAGTCATTTCCTTCAGAGACTTTCCTAATCATGCGTTTTTCTCCATAGGAGAGTCCATTCACTGGAGCCAGAAACCTGCTCCGACTTCAGATGCCAGCCCTTGGTCTCAGCCTGAGGCTGTAGATGTGGAACTCACGGCCTATGTATTACTGACCTTGCTTAGCAAAGACGACCTGGCTCAAGAGGAGCTAGGCAAGGCCACCAGCATAGTGGCTTGGTTGAGCAAGCAGCAAAATGCATATGGGGGCTTCTCTTCCACGCAGGTAAATAGCTTGGTCTTCTGCCATTTATCAGGTAGGATCGGATCCCACATGGAGAGAGAGGAAAAACCCTTGCCCTCTAGGTCTGGGGACTAATCATTGTACAGCAAGGGGGAAAAATCATGTTTGAAAAAGACATAGAAGAATTCATAAAATTAGGTCATATGAGCACACAAATAATACTATATGTATTTAAGTCTTACTTTGTAGAGTATGAAACATCACAAGATCCATGTTTTACATGTAAAGAGGACATGTATAATTATGGCTAAATTTACATAGTCACAAATTGGAAATCCAGTTATGGGGTCTGTAAGCATAAAGGCATGACTTTATGGGCGTACCTCCGTCTTCTATTTCAGGTATTGGAAATCTGGTAAGACATAGTGTTTAAAAAGTTTACAATCTAGAAGGAAAGCTAGGAAAAGTTGTATATACTACAAAGTAGGATCTGTCTTCTTTTCAGATGATGAAAAGATTGTCACAAGGCATAATGGTCAAGGGGCTTCACAGGTGGCTCAGATGGTAAAGAATTTGCCTGCAGTGCAGGAGACCTGGGCTCAACCTCTGGGTTGTGAAGATCCCCTGAAGAATGGAATGGCAACCCACTCCAGTATTCTTGCCTGGAGAATCTCATAGACAGAGGAGCCTAGCGGGCTTGAGTCCATGGGGTGGCAAAGAGTCAGACATGACTGAATAACACACGCGCGCACACACTCACACACACACACAATGGCTAAGAAAGCTTGTCCTTCAAGGATGGATTTTCCAAGGATCCTCTGATACCCTGTGTCACAGAAGATCTTTATGCAATTAAATAACCTGGAAGAACATGCGATTTTTAGGGCTATCAAGCTACTGCTGTTTCCTCTCCAAATAAGGAGACTGCAAAACCGATATTAAACAATGATCCACTCACTCCTAATAATAACCTGTTCTGAAGCTAGGCTTCATTGCTGAGTATGAATATATGAAATTAAGCCTAACAACCAATGATATCTGATAATAACTTGATGGTGATTTTCTATGCAGGTAAGATGTGATTTCTATGAGCTCTATGAGATTTCTAAAGTTCTATGAGTTCTCCCAGCATGGCTGAATGTGGATCTTAGAATCTTGAAGGAGGTATCATTCAAACTAGCAAACACTAATCAGGTGTCTAGGCTTGAGGGTTGTTGGAAGTTACTTCCAGTGGCTCACAAAACAGTAAGTATGTGCCTATTGTTGTCAGGATACCGTGGTGGCTCTCCAAGCTCTTGCCAAGTATGCCACCACTGCGTACGTGCAGTCGGAGGAGGTCAACGTGGCAGTGAAATCCGCTCAGAATTTCCAGCACACCTTCAATGTTCAAGCTGCCAACCGTCTGCTGTTTCAGCAGGAGATGTTGCCCCATATCCCTGGAGTGTACACCTTGGAGGCCTCAGGCCAGGGCTGTGTTTATATGCAGGTAAGCAGAGCTCTGGGCTTCCCAGGTGGCTCAGTGGTAAACTATCCACCTGAAATGCAAGAGACACCGGTTCAATCCCTGGGTTGGGAAGATCCCTAGAAGAAGGGAATGGCAACCCACTTCAGTATTCTTGCCTGGAAAATCCCACGGACAGGGAAGCCTGGCGGGCGACAGTCCCTGGGGCTGCAGAGTCAGGCACACTAAAGACCAAACAACAACAAAGCCGCGCTCCAGCAGGACTAGTGTGAGTGGGGAGGAGAGTGTGAGAGTATCTCGACTTGCAGCAGAGCCTTCTCTGTCTTACTTGTAAGGAAAGTTACTCAAAACATACAGTCTTTAAAATTCTCCCCAACTCTGATTTCTCCAACTGTTTCTTGTTTCCTCCACCTAGACGGTGCTGAGATATAATATTCTCCCTCTGAAAAGTGTGGAGGCCTTTAGTCTTAGTGTGAAAACAAGGAAAGCTCAGTGTAAGCAACATACTTCACTTGGATCCTTGGTGCTGACGATCCAAACCAGGTGAGGAGAGCAGAGAGGGTTTGGGGGGCATCTAGGATGGGGTGGCTGAGCTGGAGTGTGTGTGTACGTGTGTCTGTGTGTGTGTGTGTATTGTGAACACACAGGGTGCTGAGAGGGAAGACAATGGGCTGACATAGGTTTGCTTCTTTCTGCCCTCAGTTATGTGGGGAGTCGCAGCTCTTCCAATATGGCTATTGTGGAGGTCAAAATGCTTTCTGGATTCAGTCCTGTGGAGGGCACCAATCAGTTAGTAAGTTGCTTCTGTTTTCTAGTTTTGAAGGGGGACTAATGATTATAGCTTTTAATTATCATTAAAAAGCTGTTGAGTTGGGCATGATGGTTTATACATACAACTAACTCATGATTATAGTTTCTAAATGGGCTACAAAGATGCATTGAGTATATGAGATTGAGGGCAGGTGGAGAAGAGGGCAAGAGAGGGAGGATGTGATGGTTGGATGGCATTGTCAACTCAATGGACAAGAGTTTGAGAAAGCTCCTGGAGATGGTGAAGGAGAGGGAAGCCTGGCGTGCTGCAGTCCATGAGATTGCAAAGAGTCATACACGACTGAGTGACTGAGCATAAACAGTATGATATGGAGCCAGTTACTGTCTTGGTTCCTTTTTCTTATGTTTTTCCACATTAAGAAAACATATATTGCTTTTGTAACCATGGCAGAGCTTTGCAAGATGACCCGAAAGGATAAGAAAGGCTCTGGCTCTCAATCTCTCCCTTTTTTTCCATCCTTTCTTATTCAGCTTCTCCAGCAACCACTGGTGAAGAAGGTTGAATCTGAAATTGACTCACTCACCATCTACTTGGAAGAGGTATGGGGTCAGGAACTGAACCAAAGTGCTTAATCGCGATGTGTCTTTTCAGCTTCCCTTCCAATGTACGTGTACTAGGGTCACACACATGAGGTTGAGCAACCTGAGAGGGTAAGTGTTCACAACCACTTTGGAGTAAGCCCTGTATAGTTTTTTTTTGGAACAACTCTGGTGAGTGAACATCTCTGGGGCTTCCCTTGTGGCTCAGATGGTAAAGAATCTGCCTGCAATGCAGGAGAACTGAGTTTGATCCCTGGATTGGGAAGATCCCTTGAAGAAGGGAATGGCAACCTACTCCAGTATTCCTGCCTAGAGAATTCCATGGACAGAGGAGCCTGGCAGGCTATAGTTCATGGGATCACAAAGAGCTGGACATGACTGAGAGACTAACATACACACACACTGGTTAGCATATCAGGAACAACCCTGAAATCATGATGCTGTAGTTTAAATGATGCTTTCATACACACCTTCCTTGAGTCTCACATACCACCCTTCCTTCTATGTAAGGAGACTGAGGCTGAAGTGATCAAGCAGGTGTGCTTCTCAACTCAACCTTTTTGTCAGGCGTCAAGGTGGGAGTTGAACCTGGGGATACTCATTTCCATAACACCATTCCTAAGACTGCAGTGGCCTGATGGTCTGTGTACCAAGCCAGATTTGTCAGTCAGCTTCTAACTCGAGACATCAAGTCTAATGGTCTAAAAACCAATCATGATTATATCTGTGACTATTTCCTTTTTTCTGTATCTTCTCCCCTTTTCTCTTTACCAGTATCATCAGAAGGGAATCTTATTCACATTTAACAAAAGTTATTTTTGGCTTTATATCTCTTCTTTGTTGTTCTTTGTTATTTGATTATTTGGTTTTGGTGCTCTGTTTAATTAATTTCTTCCTTTTTAAAAATTATTGTTATTTTTGGGCCCAAGGCTTGAGGGATCTTAGTTCCTGGACCAGGGATTGAACCCAGGTCCATGTAGTGAAAGCACTGAGCTGTAGCCACCAGACCACCAGGGAACTCCTTTTTTGTTTTGGGCTGAAGACAGGAGAAAAAGATATTTTCTGTCATTCTTTTTCTAACTTCTTAAATTGAAAGCTAAATTTGCTTATTTTTAATCTTTCATTTTCTGATTAATTTAAACTATGTTTCTCTCTAAGTATATTCTTTTTCCAACAATTTTTGACATTCATTGTTTTCCTTAACTACTTACTTTATATTTTAATTTTTTGAAAATTCATGGGATATTTAAAGGCACTTTTTTGTTGCTAATTTCTAATTTTACTCCACCATGGTCTGAGATCATGACAGTGAGCTTCTAAAATGCACTGAGTTTTCTTTTGTGACCTAATATGCGGTCTGTTTTTGGAAATGTTCATTGTGTGCTACAAAAGAATATCCAGGTCCTTTCTCTTGGGTTGGGAAGATCCTCTGGAGAAGGAAATGGCAACCCACTCCAGTACTCTTGCTTGGAAAAATTCCATGGATGGCGGAGCCTGGTGGGCTGCAGTCCATGGGGTTGCAAAGAGTTGGACATGACTGAGTGACATCACTTTCTCTTTTTCTCTCTCTTCTCTTGGGTATGGACTTGATCTAGATCTAAAAGTCCAAAATGATTATTTCTGTTGTTCATGCCTTTGTTATCCCTGCTTATTTTCTCTGCTCCATCTATCAGTTTTTGGAAATTTGTCAAAATTTGTAATTACAGTGGTTGATTGGTCCTTTATCCATTTAGCTATGCTATTCTGTCAGTCATTTCTTGATATATTTTTTGATTATATAATTAGAGTTGTATGTTTTGTGAACATATCTTTTTCAATTTCCTTTTTATTAGTATATGCTATCCTTCATTTACATTATATCTATACATATTTCTTTGCCTTAGATTTCTACACACATGTGCACTTTTTTTCTTTGCCTTAGATTCTATCTGATCAGATATTAAGTCTGCTATCCCAGCTTTCTTTTGGTGTATATTAGTCATTTGCTTTAAATCTTTATGATAACTAAATGATTGATGAAACTAGTGGTTCCAAAGACGTTTTTTCAGAACCCCTCTATACTCTTTTTTTTTTTTTTTTTCCTTATACTCTTAAATGATCTCAAAGAGCTGATGATAGCATGGGTTACATCTATTTATCTTATTAGAAAAGATAATGTCTTATCTTATTAGAAACTAAAAATGAGAAAAACATTAAAATATTTATTAAGCTATTTAAAAACAATAGTAATAAGCTCACAACATNTTTTTTTTTTTTTTTTCCTCTATACTCTTAAATGATCTCAAAGAGCTGATGATAGCATGGGTTACATCTATTTATCTTATTAGAAAAGATAATGTCTTATCTTATTAGAAACTAAAAATGAGAAAAACATTAAAATATTTATTAAGCTATTTAAAAACAATAGTAATAAGCTCACAACATTTTAATATAACATTTCATGAAAAATGTATTTCCCAAAACAACAAAAAAATTAGTGAGACTAGCAGATTGTTTCACATTTTTGCTTTAATATCTAGCTTAATCAGAGAGAGTAAGATTCTCCAGTCTGCTTCGGCAGTCAATCTGTCAAAATATCACACATCAAGTAGTCCCCTTCCACTAGTACAGTGAAAGAGAATGAGAATGAAAAAAGTAAATAATGTCTTAGTATTATTCCCAAAATAATTCTGCTCTCACAAATTGCCAGACAGTCTTGGGCATTCCTGAGAATTCCCAGACCATGTTTTTAGAAGCCCTGTACCCACTGGCTCAGAGGTTAAAGTGCCTCCCTCCAATGCGGGAGACCCGGGTTCGATCCCTGGGTCGGGAAGATCCCCTGGGTCGGGAAGATCCCCTGGAGAAGGAAATGGTAACCCACTCCAGTATTCTTGCCTGGAAAATCCCATGGATGGAGAAGTCTGGTAGGCTACAGTCAATGGGGTCGCAAAGAGTCGGACACGACTGAGCAACTTCACCCACTCCAAGAGAAGGCAATGGCAACCCACTCCAATACTCTTGCCTGGAAGATCCTGTGGATGGAGGAGCCTTGTAGGCTACAGTCCATGGGGTTGCGCAGAGTCAGACACAACTGAGCGACTTCACTTTCACTTTTCACTTTCATGCATTGGAGAAGGAAATGGCAACCCACTCCAGTATTCTTGCTTGGAGAATCCCAGGGACAGAGGAGCCTGGTGGGCTGCCGTCTATGGGGTCGCACAGAGTCGGACACAACTGAAGCGACTTAGCAGCAGCAGCAATACTCACTCCAGTATTCTTGCCTGGAGAATCCCATGGAGAGAGGAGTCTGGCAGTCTACAGTCCATGAGGTCTTGAAGAGTCAGACAGAACTGATGACTAAATACAGAGAACATACGTGAAAAATCTCTTTCAAAATTTCTTCCACTTCAGCATTTATAACTTCACATCTAAATTTATAACATAAATCTTATTTTTTCTATTAGATTAATTTATACAATTGTCTTGAACTCTCCATTCATTCATTTATTCAACAAACAGTTTTCGAGCGATCAACATATACCAGATACTCTTCAACATGATAGAGATGTGGCAATTAAAGTCATAGACATGACTCCTGTCCTCATGGAGCTGATATTCTAATGGAGAGACAAACAATATGCACAAACATACATATTTAGGAATAGTTTTACTAGTCATCAGTGCTATGTAGGAGTGTGGTGGGGCTAAGCCAGGATGTGACTTATTTTATTTTATTTTATGTATTTGCCTGCACTGGGTTTTGGTTGTGACACTCAGGATCTTTGAACTTCATCGTGGCATGCAGAATCTTTAGTTTCGGCATGTGAACTCTTAGTTGAGGTATGTGGGATCTACTTCAACTTCCCTGACCAGGGATTGAACCCAGGCCCTCTGCATTGAGAGCTCAGAGTCTTAGCCACTGGACCATCAGAGAAGTCCAGTGTGACTGTTTTAAAGTCAGGTGGTCAGGAGAGGCCTCTGTGAGGAGATGTCATTGGATCAGAGAGCTGAATGAAGAGAGAAAACCAATCGTATGTATAAAGCTGTTGAAGGATAATGGAAGCTTCTGTTCTTTTGGCCACTGCACTTAATTTAGTAGGGGAGCTGTAGCTCAGACCAGATCAAGAGTAGACCCATTTTACAGAAGGGCCAGGAAACTGTAAGATGCTGGGAAGAAAGAGCCAGAAAGACAACAGGAGGCAGTTTTGGGAGTGGCAAGAAGCAGAGGTAGAAGGGTTTCAGGAAGTCTGTGTGAAGACAGCAAGAGTCTTTTTTTTTTTAATTTACTTTAATTGGAGGCTAATTACTTTACAATACTGTGGTGGTTTTTGCCATACATTCACATGAATCAGCCATGGGTATACATGTGTTCCCCATCCTGAACCCCCCTCCCACCTCCCTCCCCATTCCATCCCACAGGGTCATCCCGGTGCACCAGCCATGAGGACTCTGTCTCATGCATTGAACCTGGACTGGCGATCTATTTCACATGTGATAATATACATGTTTCAATGCTATTCTCTCAAATCATCCCACCCTCGCCTTCTCCCACAGAGTTTAAAAGTCTGTTCTTTACGTCTGTGTCTTTTTCAGCAAGAGTTTTTCAATCTCCACATTGTAGAGATGTTATTTTCACTTTTGTTTTAATGGGATGTTTGTCTGTCTTACAGCTCGGGAAGGAAACTCAGACCTATACCTTCACCATCAGCCAAAGTGTGTTGGTCACCAGCCTCAAACCAGCAACCATCAAAGTCTATGACTACTACCTGCCAGGTGAGGACCGAGATTTACCTGCATCTCCTGACATATTTCTGCCTCCTTCTTCATGATCTCTCTCTTAATTTTCCAAATACTCTTTTCCAAGCCAAGTGCACATCATTATCTGATCTCCTAACACACTTTGATTCAGTTATATGCCATTAAAAAAAAAATCTTCTGAACTAGACATATTTTATACAGTGTGGTCCATAGACCAGAAGAACAATATTCTCTAAGGACTAACCATTCTTAATATGTTTGCTTAGATGAATAATTTACTGCAAGCATGCAAATATTAGCCATTGAAAACCTGCTGTATTCTGAATATGCTCATAACCTATAGAAATCTTTTGGAAAGGGTTAAAGCAGTAACTTTTGTTCTAAATGGATCTTTTTTTAACAGTAGCTTTTAAAATTTGTTTATTTTAATTAACTTATTTTATCTTTGGTTCTACTGGGTCTTCATTACTGTGTGTGGGCTTTTTCTAGGTTCGGCGGGCAGGGGCTACTCTCTGTTGTGGTGTGTGGGCTTCGCATTGCGATGGCGTCTCTTCTTGTGGAGCTTGGGTTGTAGAGTGCGGGCTCAGTAGCTGTGGCCTACCGGCTTAGCTGCTCTTTGGCATGTGCGATCTTCCTGGACCAGGGATTGAACCCGTGTCTCCTGCACTGGCAGGCGGATTCTTCTTATCCACTGTACCACCAGGGAGTCCTAAACCGATAACTTTTATGTAGTTTTTCTCTGAATGTATGAGGTCTGCAATATAATGATATATGTTATTTAATTTTACAGATGAACAGGCAACAATTCAGTATTCTGATTCCTGTGAGTGAGGTAAGCCCAAAAGAGAGGGGGTTGGGTGGTAATATTTAAAAGTTAAGGAGTCCTCCTGAGTTACTAGTATTATCTTTTGAAAACTTATATTTGATAAAAATGAACTTTCTTTTTTTTTGTCCTGAATTCTTTTATTTAAAAAAATTGAGGTATAGTTGTACACCATGTCCTGAACTCCTGGAAAAAAAAGTAATCATCTCTATCATTCACACCAGAAAAAGTTAATAGTGGTAGTTGAATGAAGAGGTTCTATGTGATTTTTAAAACCACTGGTTTTTTATTTTTCCTAAATGAAAAAAATTCTAATTATTAATTATATATCTTTTTATATAAAAATACTAATGCAAAAGTAAAGATGACCTGATTCTACTTCCCTGAGATAACACTCTTACTAATAATCCCATCCCATGTTTTGTGAGATTCTTTTTTTTTACTAGACAGAAAAAAGCTCCTCTATAACTGTGAAGACATTCTGAGTATCATGATATCTTCTGCCTTTGTTTTTCCCCCAGGAGAGAAGTTGGAAAGAGACTAAAGAAATCCTCCCCAATGTCGCGGAACAGCATTCTTCAGTCTCTGAAAGCAGAACTTGTTCAGTCAAACAATTTGATTTCTCTTGTTAAAAAATAAAATGTAACCAGGTTAAACTGCAGATTGAATTGACTGTGAGGCGATTAATGAATTGGGCAGCATTCCATCTAGCAACCAGAAGGATGCTCCACGGCATTATTGTTGTTCAGTCGCTAAGTCCTGTCTGACTCTTTGCGACCCCATGGACTGCAGTACCCCAAGCTCCTCTGTCCTCCGATATCTCCCAGAGTTTGCGCAGATTCATGTCCATTGAGTCGGTGATGCTTTCTAATCATTTCATCCTCTGCTGCCCCCTTCTTCTCTTGCCCTCAGTCTTTCCCAGCATCAGGGTTTTTTCCCTGTGAGTCAGTTCTTTGCACCAGGTGGCCAAAGTATTGGAGCCTCAGCTTCAGCCTCAGTCCTTCCAATGAATATTCAGAGCTATACAAAAGGAAATTAGCAAAAGAAAAGAAAGGATTATTTTTAGGCCAGGACATCTTCTTTTAAGAGGGTGGGGGCTGGAGGGGAGAGAATGACAAGGGTTTTACCACATAGATTGCCTCTTCCTCTGGGGGATGGGGAGGGCCCACGTGGCAGATGATCTCATTGGTGGCGAGCAGAAAACTCTGCAATAGTTGATTAAGGTTACATTCCGGGGGGAAGGTCAAGACTGCAAGTAGGTCAGGTATTATATTTAGATTTGGTGTCAGGGGCTTTAGCACAAGTGACACCATTTTGGGCCTGTGGTTATTCTCTTTAACAGTCTGATTGACTAGTGAGTGGGTAATGGATGTGCAGATCTGAACCTCAGCTACTTTCTATGGCTTCACAGGTGCAGAGGTGCCAGCATAAAGTGCTGGGGAAGATGACCTAGGAATCACCACACGCAAGAGGAATTGTACAGGAAAGCTCCTTGGGGTAGGATCATTGGTTTAACCATTGTGTTGAGCCATCTGGGACTCTCCAGAAAGGAGATGATGGTAGAAGTGTTCCAGGGAACACAAAAATGTCTTCCTGGAGTTTAAGGGAAGATGTGATTTAGGTATTTGGGAATAGACTAAAAAGATTCTATTTTCTTCTCTTTGAAAAGAAAATTTGTGCACTTGATTGCATATTTCCATGGATACCAACGGTTCTGTTTAAATCTGATGATTATTCTTTAACAAAAACTCACATTATAGTTTCTTCTTTAAAACTTTTGACCCAGACTTCACCAAGCATCGAGTTAAGTATTCAGAGAGCAATCCAGAGAGAATCGTAATTAAGGGATTGCATTCAGCTAGTTGTCACTGCAGGGCAAACAGTGATCAATAACAAGAAAAGTGGCTGCCAGAGTTCCCCTACTTAGTGGCTTTGCTTTTGTTCAGCCTTTTCCCATTTGGGTTACCTGTCACAGGGTAATCTTCCTTGGGGAAATGTTTTTGTTTTGGAAACAAATTTGGAGGCAATGGGAATAGCAGTGGAAGATAAATGACATTTAAACAGAGAAGATTCTCAAGGTAATTACACCCTTTTACCCTGGATGGCCACACTCTGATCTTGCTCCTCTAGGTCAGAAACTCTGACCAAGCAATCAGGGAAAAGTCCATGATGTAGAGATACTTCCCTAAACCCAAAGCCATGCTTGCATAAACTGTTTGTCCCTTATCCCCACCACACTAGACATTGCCCTGCTCCTCCTAGGAGTTCCCAAAGTGAGAGAAGATGGAGGCCGTATCCTAGAAGGCCATCTCTAATCCTGCCTTACCCTTTGGTATCGTGGGAAGAGAACAGAGAACCCTAAAGAGGGCAGTCATGGGACTTCCCTGGTGGTCCAGTGGGTAACACTCTGCACTCCCAGTGTAGGAGGCCCAGGTTCAGTTGCTGGTCAGGGAACTAGATCCCACATGTAACAACTAAAGAGTAAAGATCCTAAGTGCCACAACAAAGACTGGTACAACCATATAAATATAAATAAGTAAATATTTTTTTTTAAAAAAAGGAAATTGTGAATGTTCCTCCTACCCAATGAAAGTTCTAGCCTCCTACTTTTGGGTCTGTAGTTGCTGCCAAAACTTCTCCTTTTTTGCAATGGACAGATGCAGTGGTCTTCAAGATTTAGAAAGTTATGTCTGGGCAAAAGAAAAACCCCAAATCAAATGATTATAAGAACAAATCTTATATCTTTTGGATGGGAAGAATTATCTCATGATTTAAGACCACCAACTATATTGAATGAAGAGAGGTTCATGAGAAAATTCACATCATTCAACTTATTGAAATATAAACATTTGTGAATATTTGAGAAGCAAGGTGATTTTAAGGATTAAATAGCTTTTAGCATTAAAGTGATAGGGAACTTTCCTGGTGGTCCACTGGCTAAGACTCTAATGCAGGGAGCCTGGGTTCGATCCCTGGTTAGGGAACTAAATCCCACAACTAACAGTTTATATACTGCAGCTAAAGATCCTGCATGCCACAATGCAGACCCAGAGCAGCCAAATAAATAACATTAAAAAAAAAAAAGTGACAGTGTTCCAGCATATATGGTTAAATATTCAATACATGCATTTATTAATATGCCAGGTACTTTGCCTGTCCTGGGAATACAAAGATAAATGAGGAGCTCACAAACTAGTGGAGTGAGAAAACAAACACATTAACAGTTGTGATACAGTGTGTCAACAAATGACAATAGAACAAGCACACAAAGCTTCGGGAGTAGAGAGGTGTCTTCCCAGGCCAAGGTGATGGGGTGTCAGGAAAGACTTCAGATTGCTGCCTGGGTCTGATGAGCAACAAAGCAGAAAAAGAGGGAGCAAGATCAGGGAAAGTGAATAAAGCGAAGTGAAGTGTTAGTTGCTCAGCCATGTGCGACGCTTTGCGACCCCATGGACTGCAGCCCGTCAAGCTCCTCCGTCCATGGGATTCTCCAGGCAAGGACACTGGCATGGGTTGCCATTTCCTTCTTCTGGGGATCCTCCTGACCCAGGGATCGAACTCGAGTCTCCTGCACTGTAGGCAGTTTCTTGACCATCTGAGCCACCAGGGAAGCGTGGGCTACATATGAAAGACAAAGGAGGAGAAGAAAGCATCGTATTTCACTGGAGTAGTTCAGCGTCCTCCTGGGTGGTATATTTGTGTGTGTGTGTGTAAGTATTAAGAGGTTAGGTCAAGAATTGCTTTTTAGAACGATCATTCTAGCATCAGAGTAAAGAATGGAGTAGAGAATGCTAAAGCTGGGACTTCCCTGGTGGTCCAGGAGTTAAGACCCTGCACTTCCAACGCAGGGGGCAAAAGTTCAGTTCCTGGTAGGGGAACTAAGATCTCACATGCCTCAAGGCTCAGCCAAAAAAATAAAACAAAAAGAGTAAAACTGAAGTCTTCAAAATCATTTAGGAGGCAATACAGCAGTCCAGGTAAGAACTGGTAAACTGGCAGTTGGGGTGAAGAGGAGGGGACCTATTCAAAAGTTACTCACTGAGGAGACTCACAGAGGATACCAAAGACAAAATACACCAGACAACCAAGCAAATGGCTTTATTCAGCCTGTTGCAATGGAGAACATGTTCATTAATGAAGACAGTCTCATGGAAAAGAAAAGGGACCTGAGATTTTACAGAAGGAAAACTTCGGGCATTGTGTATGGAACTTACCGCAGTCATGAGAAGGGCTGACATGAGACTTTCAGAGAATATACAAGAGTAGAGGGATTCTTTGTTTTGAGCTGTTTTCCTTGACACCAAAGGTTTTGGGGTTTGGAAAACAAAAGGATGGTGGGATTTCTTAATTGGCCTATTTTCCAGGAACACAGGCTCAGATAAAACTCAATCCTGTCAGTGACTGATTGGAGGTAAGACAAGAGGGTCATGGAAGTGTCTGGGACGCTCTCAGGATGCCAAACTGTAAGAGAGGAAAATCTTTTCCTCTACCCTCTTAGATTCAGTGACTGGGGCCTGTGAATAAATTGGTGAACGCTAGATTAACAGAAGAAAAGGCTTCTTTCGTGTTCATTTGATTGTTTGAATGGAAAAAAAAAAAAGAAAACCCAGAGAAGCAGTCAAGCCTAATTTAAGAGAAATGACAAAACAAAGGAGAAGGGATTTATGCTTCTAGGGGTTGTCAATGGTGGGATGGTAAATATACAGGCAAAAAGGAATAGGAGATGAGGGTTATTTTAGTAAGGCTTTTTTATGAAGATGAAAGTCAGTGCCACTCCAAAAAAATGTTTATTTATTTGGTTGTGCCAGGTCTTAGTTGGGTTCACTGTGGCATCCAAGATCTTTAGTTGCGGTATACAAACTGTTAATTTGAGCGTGTAAGAGCTAGTTCCTTGACCAGGGATCGAACCCAGGCCTCCTGCATTGGGAGCCTGGAGTTTTAGCCACTGGACAACCAGGGAAGACCCAACCTTTCCAAATTTTTGAATAGGAATTACTCATAGAATTTCTCAGTTCATGGTCATCATCTTGAATATGCAAGATTGTATCCTGTGACAAAGCCCTTCATCATATTAGTGGTCTTAGGGAGGGACAGCTCTGTACTATTTTTTAGTTTTTAGGAGATGTGATTTACACTGTTTTCTGAATCCTGGATAAAGTTCATGAACTGCTCACCATTGGCAGAAGATAGAATTATAGTTTATTTAGAATTAAAAATGTCTTTAGAATCACCTAGTAACTAAAAAAATGAGGAAACAGATACAAAGAACAGAATTCTTTATTATATCCAAGACTAGCTACATAGGAGACCTGAGGGCTGTGGAAACTGAACAGGCTGTAGTATCACAGAAAATTTGATGCGCTAATGTGTCTCTTTAACAATGGGCCTTCTGCAGTGTGTGGAAGGTGAAGATGATTTGAAACAAAGGACAAGATACCTTGGCTCCTTTAAAAAAATAAAAACAAAAACAGAAAAACTGTTTCTCTGGAGAAATTCTGGACAAATGTTCAGAGAGGGTCTCTTACCCTAGGGATGAGGAATTTCTTTAATTCGGTCTCAGTTTTGTTCCCCAGGAAGGACGTACCAGTTCACGTTCTCTGTGACTGTGGAGATCCCTCTATGCTAATTTCTTCCTTGGCCTCATCTGAAGAGAGCATTGGACCACTGAGCAGGTTTACATCACCTGCAGAAGCTGAAGTCCAGGAGTCATTATCCAATCCCAAATACTCACAGATTTCTTTTTTTTTTTAACTGAATTTTTATTTTCTATTGGGCTATAGTTGACTTACTCCCAGGTTTCTTAATTCATGGTCATGGTTTCAAAATTTAGGTGGCTTCCTAATCTTCTTAAAAATTAAAAACAATTTTTTTCTTTTTTTATGCTATAGTTGCTTTATAAGTTATGTTAGTTTTTGCTGTACAACCACATGAATCAGCTATAAGTATATATATATATACACACATATATCCCCTTCCTCTGGAATGCCCCTCCCACCCCCCTTCTTATCTTTTTATTCTTGTAAGCTCTATATGTCAATAGTCATATCTGTATTTCTTTTTTCCAAGACTTACCTCTTGGGACTTCCCTGGTGGGCCAGTGATTGAGACGCCATGCTCCCTATGCGGGGGCACAGGTTCAATCCCTGGTCAGGAAACTATGATCCCACATGCTGCACAGTGTGGCCAAAAAAGAAGACTTACCTCTTAATTGTGGGAGCTTCAGGACTCTAAACTTTGGTAGGAAGTTACACCCTAAGCCATTTTCCCCCCAAATGCTTTCATAAATTTTGTCTCATGGCTTAATCCTTTCGTATTTCTAATGTAAGAATTTGCTGTGAAATACATTAATCCATCCTGAAATTTTGACAACTAATGGGACTACTATAACTTGATTTGACCCTTGCCATAAAGCTAAGATGGAATCAGCTTTTATTATTCAAAAGCTTTTCCACACCATTGCCTTTCCAATCCCATAACCCACATTTCTGCACTTTTTCCCTTTTCACTCCTGATTGACAAAGATGGCCAGTTCTTTGCTAGGGTCATCTCTCGTAGATCGTATTCAAATTCCATCAAATGCAATAGCCGATACACACTACTGACATTCTATTTTCCAACTTCTTCTAGAACTATTTCATCAAACCCATTATCTGGCTTTAAGTTATTACAGATAAAATAATATATTTTCCCAGACTTTCAGTCTCCAATAAATTTCGTCATCACCTGCTGACTGGTCCTGAAGCTAAAGTTACATATTTTAGGAATTTAATGAGAACAGCACCTTATTCCTAGTGCTATTGCATCAGGATTGATTAGGTAAAGTTGTCAAAAGAACTTCAAAGCTGAATGATTAAAGTAAAAGCAGAGCTTCCCTGGCTACCCAGTGGTAAAGAATGAGTCTGCCGAAGCAGGAGACACTGGTTTGATCTCTGGTCTGGGAGGATCCCACATGCCACACAGAGCAACTAAGCCCGAGTGCCACAACTATTGAGCCCGGGAGCTACAACTACTGAGTCCACGTACTGCAACTACTGAAGCCTGAAGGCTCCAGAGCCTGTGCTCCACAGTGAGAGAAGCCACCACAATGAGAAGCCTGTGCAGAACTAGAGAGTAGCCCCCATTCTCTGCAATTAGATAAAAGCTCGAGCAGCAACAAAGACCCAGCATAAATAAACACATTTTTAAAAGATACAAAACTGTTTTAAAAAAAGGTAAAAGGATTGACTCCTCATTTTACACGTCCATGGAAGGGGGAATAGGGCCTGGCTCCAGGCTTATTCCAGGACCCAAGGTAACTGAACAGCTGCTCTGTTTACTGATTTATTGGTATACATTGTAGCAGAGGAGAGGAGAGCATGAGATTAGCACTGGCTCTTGAGGCTCCTGCCCAGAAAGGATGCACATTGCATCCACTCACATTGCATTGGCCAGAGCAAGTCACAAGTATCCAACTTCCAATGGATGGAGAAGTATAAGCCTATCAATTGCCCCAAAGGAGAACTGATCTGGAACCTTTGAGACACGTCTTCAAGGCTGCCTCGTATGTTAAAAACATACAAAATTTAGAATTTGATATGAGAGTCTTCATCTGTGTTCAAACTAATATTTATGTTACCATGAACAAATCATTCAGCATATCAGCATTGGTAACCTCATCTATAAAAACGGAGAAAACAGTCCTTAATTCAGTGAATGCCTGGAAGGAACAACTAAGACATCACATGTAAAATCACTTAGCCCAGTATTAGTTTCCCTCTTTTCTTCCATTCACTGCCTAGATAAAATGTATCATTTGGTTTTAACACATTCCATAAAGAAGAATTTGTACCTGTTGGTTGGCTGCTGCAGTTCACAGGAGTAATTTCCCTTGACCATACCATATTACAAGCTTTTTGAGAACAGGGGCAATTTTTTGGGTAAAATTTGAATAATGAACTAATTTTCATCTCTACTAGGTCTTCGTTGCGGTGAACTGGGGCTCCTTTTCATTATGGTGCCTGGGCTTCTCGTTGCAGTGGCTTCTCCTGTTACAGAGCACTAGCTCTGAAGTGCGGGGAAGGCAGTGGCACCCCACCCCAGTACTCTTGCCTGGAGGGTCCAATGGATGGAGTGGCCTGGTGGGCTGCAGTCCATGGGGTCGCTAACAGTCGGACAGACTGAGCGACTTCACTTTCACTTTTCTCTTCCATGCATTGGAGAAGGAAATGGCAACCCACTCCAGTGTTCTTGCCTGGAGAATCCCAGGGATGGGGGAGCCTGGTGGGCTGCCGTCTATGGGGTCACACAGAGTCGGACACGACTGAAGTGACTTAGCA
>SJYX01024680.1:0-47401 GCA_006410675.1 Oreotragus oreotragus
CAGGATGGGAGTGACTGAAACCCAGTCTGGTCAGGGCCATCACAGCAGGAAGTCCTACGGAAGCCAAGGAAGAAAGACCTGCTCGCCTGGGGAGAGGTCAAAGGCCACACTCGGGCTGGGTCTGGAGGGGGATTATCATTCCCCAGACAGGCCGGAGGGGGAAGGGACCCCAGAGAGAGGTGCAGCCGTGCAAAGGCAGAGGGGTGCAGAGCTGTGCGCCAGGAGAGGGCAAGTGAGGAGGCGGGGGTAGATTTATGAAGCCCCGTGCTCATCCCCACAAGGAGCACTCTCACACAGGGATGGCGAGGAGCCACTGGAGAGGGTTCTGTTGGACTCAGAAGGACATTGTGGACGGCAACAAGAGGCTAGGGCAGAGGGGAGACAGCGGCCCTAAGCCTGGGGTTCCTGGCTCAGTGGAAATACACGGAATACTTACTAAGAAGCAGGTTAACAAAAAACTCGTCCATTCCAAGGTGGATGTCAGTCACCTTAAAACCGTCCCCCTTGGGGTACAGCTCTCTGAGAATAACTGTTGCTCTTCCACCCCTTTCCCCTATAAACCAGGAGAAACCAGCCCTGCTGACACCTTGATCTTGAACTTCAACCATGCACCTGCCTCGGTGACCGTCAATCAAGCCAGCTGCAGGTCCTCACTGTGACTCTTTCCAACCTGCCTGCATCTCACATCGGTCCTTATTTGCAAGAGACTTGCTGCTGTAGCTGAATATATATATATATTTATATATATAGTCTTGATGATTTTCAGTGAAACGTAATTTACACTTTCTGCTGCTTCCTTGAGAAATCATCTCCCCAGGACGGATAAAAAAAAATAGACCAGCCTCCTAGAGTAACAGAGCACCCTGACCACGCCCTGGCACTCAATTCAGAAGCACAGCAGAATGGCACTCGAGTTGGCATCCTCTAAAGTGATCCTGTAATACTTTGGCCACCTGATGCGAAGAACTGACTCATCTGAAAAAACCCTGATGTTGGGAAAGATTGAAGGCAGGAGGAGAAGGGGACAACAGAGGATGAGATGGCTGGATGGCATCACCCACTCAATGGACATGAGTTTGAGTAAACTCTGGGAGTTGGTAATGGACAGGGAGCCCTGGCGTGCTGTGTTCCATGGGGTCGCAAAGAGTCAGACACGACTGAGCAACTGAACTGAACTGAAAGTGATCCTGATGGGCAGAGAAGAGGGTTGGCATTTAGTGGACCGAGAGACTGGGCCTTTCAAATTGTGTCCCCCAGAGTGCTCAGGTTTCTTGGAGGAATCCCGGGAGTCACTTGAACAGGAGAGTAATCAAGCCATTGTCCTTGGAAGAGTAGCACTGTGTCAGGTGCCCAGGAACCAGCCCCAGAGAACCCCAGGTCTGGGAGACTGGGAGACTTCAGGCCAGCTCCAGCTCCCCTGCCTCCATTCATGCACCAGCACAGCCATCTTCTTGGACCAGGGACATAGTCGGGGCAAAGGGCTCGGGCCAGAGCTGGCTCCACAATCTCGCTGGAATGGCTGGTATTGCTTTGGCCAGGCTAGTCTCTCCCCACATGCTGAACACACTCGAAATGGCTCCACAGAGGACCCTGCACAGAGGAGGAAGAGGCCTGGCTACAATTTAATTCAGACTGTTTTCTCCTGGGGAAGCAGAGGAGGCGGGTCTGAAATTCTCAACATCACCAGGCTCTCCACAGCCACGCCCACCACAAGGCTCCTTGAGGGCACGCACAGATCAGGTCTCATCCCATGGCTGTCCGTTTGAACCTCCAGAAACCTTAGCTCCCTGTCTCTCTGATCCCAAATTCCCAATCAGTGTGCATCCGTCGTCTGGCCCGAGTGGCAAGTGAACAATTAAAAGATTCACACTGATACTCCTTTTTTCCCTGAAGACCAGATTACCTCTTTTCAAAAGATTCAGAAGCGGGAAGACCAGGAATTCCCTGGTGGTCCAGAAACTCTGGTGGTTAAGACTCTGTGGTTCCAACTGCAGGAAGCACAGGTTCAATCCCTGGTCAGGGAACTAAGATCTCGCATGCTGCTCAGAGTGGTTCAAAATAAATAAATAAATAAATAAAGGTTAAAAAAAAAAAAATCTCCCTGCCCTCTCCTCTGGCGGGTATGGGGAGGAAGCTGTCATGAGCCCAGAAAGCAGGCTTTCTCTGTGCCTGGATAGTGGGGGACTGCAAAGAGGGGACAAAGATGAGCAGAAAGCCCTACGAGTGCTGCCAGAGAATCAGATTATGGAGCCAGGGTGGAGGGGTACAGGGCACAGGCAGAATTTCCCACTACTGTGCTTCCGTTCTACCCCATACAGCAGCCACGCTCAGAAATCCGGCAGCTGGCTGGCTGAAAGAAGGAATTGAGGGCCACGTAGCAAACACATCAACTTGAAAACACCCACAGGTCCTGTGACCCCCTCACTCTGAGCAGGACCCTCCCCACAGGCCTCAGGAGGCAATCTTCTGCAAAAAAAAAAAAACAAAAAACCTGCCCTTATAAGTGGGTTTATCTGCCATAAGCTCTAAGATAAAATTCCCCTCTGCTGACCTCCAGCTAAGATTCTAATCTTGGTCACTCCCAGGCAGGTTTATCACATTCAGAGAGAATCCGGATGGGAGGAGATTCAGACAACTGTGACATTTCAAGAAAGGAATTTCTGGCTTAAGTTTGTGGTCAAAACGCACCAGGACAAAGGGTCCATCCACAGAAGGGCAGTGATCCTCCTGTAAACACATCTTCAATGATGACCTGAAGCCTGACGGAGAGAGACTTACTTGGAAGAACCAAGATGGAAGCTGAGTTAAGGTGACAAGAGCCAGAGACAAGGTCTCCACCAGAAATAGTGACCAAGGGGTTTGAACTGATGCTCAGGGAAGCAGGTTTCTTTAGCTAAGAAAATAATGGCCAGAACCCTGAGTGATAGATGGCCACAAGCACATCCGGCTCCCTGACACCAGGCTCTCTGCAGAGCACTGACATCAAAGGAGACAACTCTAACTTGCACAACAATCCTCTGATACAGGTCTTGCTGTTGTTCAGTTGCTAGCTGTCTGTACTGTAGCCTGCCAGGCTCCTCTGTCCATGGGATTTCCCAAGCAAGAATACTGGAGTAGGTTGCCACTTCCTTCTCCAGGGAGTCTTCCCAATCCAGAGACTGAATCCACCTCTCCTGCATTGGCAGACGGATTCTTTACCACTGAGCCACCAGGGAAGCCTGATGTGGGTTTTAAAGACATAGAAACTAAGGTCCAAGGACAGGAAAGAGACTGGCCCAAAGTTTCACACAGCTACTACTCAAATCCAGGTCAGATCAGCCCTGAACGCCAACACACCAGACTGTCTGCAAACTGAGGACACTCTCATTCTAAGATTCCAGAACTGCTGCAGGAAAATAGGGTTGTCTTGGAAAGTGAAACAGGCCCCAGAGTACAGGGTTGTTAGTTTTTATGGGCTGGGTAATTTAGTATGCTAATGAGTGGGAAGAATATTCTAACTATCTTGGAGAAGGGGTAAGGATTTCCAGGCATTGGGGCACTGCCCACCTTGGCCTTTTAAGGTCAGCCTCAGAACTGTCATGGCGTCTGGTGGCATGTCATTAAGATGCTAATATATTACAACGAGCATATACTAAGGCTTGAGGTCTATGACCCGGAAGTCAAGTCATCCACCATCTTGCACCAGAAGTGGAATCATCCGCCATCTTGGGTCTAGTAGGTTCTGACTCATTTACTTCACATTCTCAGCGGCTGTATCACTCTTCTAAAGACTGTGCCTGCCCCCTTCCCTCCTGTTTCAGGAGGGCCTGGTATGGCTTGCTGTGCATTATATACAAGGTGACAATCCTACTTCCCAGCTTTGCCTATACGGAGAAGTGGTTAAAAACGTGACTGGGGAGGAGACAGAAGCCAGGTAGTGAGGGGACGCATAAGCAGAGGTAAGTCATATTATACCATGAAGACCAAAAAAAAAAAAAAGGGAAGTCTTAACCAGCAGTGTTCCTTGGCCAAACTGGCTAGAAAAATCACCACGGCATTTCTACAGAGAATGGACATCGCCAAAGTACCAAAGGCAGAGCCACTGCGGTTAGGGGCCAGGGAGTAATCCAGGCAAGAGGAGGTAGGCCAAGTGCAGAGCCACACAGACCTGAGGGCTGCATCCAGGGGCTGCAGGAGACGCCAGCTTTGCGGCACGAACTCCATCTCCAGTTCTGAGCCTGAGACCATCAGTTGTTCTAAGCCCCACAGCAGCACCTTCAGAAGAGAATTTCCCATCCAGGCCCTTGAAACAAATCTTTCTGTGGACCCAGGACCAGCAAAGATGAAAAGGAATGCCTAAATCCTTCAGCACACTCCTACACATCACCTCTCCTGACATTCTTCTCATTATAAGAGCCTCTTTGGGGAACGTCTGAGCATCCAGAGGCCCATCAGACCCAGGTAAGAAGCAATTAAGACTAATTAACCCAGGCTGAGCGGCAACAACCATCACACAGCAGTTTCCAATAAACCAGAACTGGCCAGCGGCTGCAGCTTCACTTGCTTTAAATAGTAGGATCTGGGTCCTGAAAAATCCAGAGAAGTGCTCTCCGCCAGTGCTTCTAAGAGTGTGGGCCCCAGACGAGCAGCATCTCCTTGTTAGACCTTTTTAAAAATGCAGACTCTCAGGTCCCACCCTAGACCGTCAGAATCCAAATCTACATTCAGTAAGAGGCTCTGGTGACTTTTGCCTGTGAATCAGAAGGCCCTGACCACAGGACTGCAACCAGGGAGCCCTGTACTTGATCTCAGAGGGGCCCAGGGAAAGAGGGAGTTTCCTCTCACCCCAGCAGCACCTCCATCAGTGGAAGTCCAGTGAAGCGGTAGCTCTCAGTATTGGTCTTGGCATGATCCCCAGAACTTGTGGGGTGTACACTCCACTAACAGTGTGTAAAAGGTGCCCGGCTACACACACAGGAGCCCTAGGAAACTTACGCAGATTCTGCAACTGGCCCAGGGTCTCTCAGGCAGCAGGGGCTGAGTCAGGATTTGAACCCAGAGCTGCCAGACCCTGACCCTGCACTCTTCAGCCATTTGGAGGGGGTTCTGTCCCTGCCCCCGAGCAGAGTGTCCACACTGGTGGTAGCCACAGGGCTCACATTCCAGCCCACAAACCAAACCAGCATCCCCTTGGAATGGGATCAAGTGCCTTGAGATGTGGGGACATGTTTTTCCTAACACGTTGGTATCTGGCAAGACCACCCTGGGCTCTCTGTATGCTATCAAGTTCATATACTGTAGTTAAGACCCTGGGCCTGCCATTCAGCCCTCAGAAACCCTCTTCCTTATCTAGCCAGGGTGAAACATTCCCAAGCCCCACCTCCAACCCATGATAGTGATCAAGAGACCCCTCTGGGTAAACAGAACACCAGATAGCACTCTCCCGCCCACCATCCCACCTTTTTTACCATCTTCAAACCTCTCAGATTAAACAGACTCAAACTGAGGTCTAATTCCAAAACCTGTGTTCTTTTCATGACCCTATGTAGTCTTACATAACCCATGAAGAAAGAAAGTAAACTAAATCCAATCTAATTCCAGAATTTAATCATGGCTTGCAAACTTAAAAACCCCTTAGGGTACTCAAATGCTTTCCTACTCAAATTTAGGCTCAGAGGCCAGCAGCACCTGGAAGCTTGTTAGACAATGCAGAGTCTCAGGCCCCACCCCAGGCCCAGTGAAGCCAGATCTGCATCTGAACAAAAGCCCCCTGTGATTTGCATGCACATTAATATTATAAGTGCTGGCTTAATGTCCTACATGGTATGTTGCACAGGTGGATTCCATGTGCCCACAGGAAGCAGGAGGCCCCAGGCATCCAAAACCTTCTTTATAAATATGAAAATACTAGACTGAGTACCAGATTAGTTGGTAGAGATGCTGGGAAAGATTGAAGGCAAAAGGAGAAGAGGGCAGCAGAGGATGAGATGGTTGGATAGCATCACCGACTCAATGGACATGAACTTGGGCAAACTCTGGGAGATATCGAGGGACGGGGAAGCCTGGCATGCTGCAGTTCATGAGGTCACAAAGTATCAGACACGACTTAGGGACTGAACAACACCATCATCAGATTAGCAGATTTTCTGTGAAGTATGTCCTTGATTATCCAGAACTCAACAGTTTCATTTTTCACTTCAAACACAACAAAAGCTTGTAGCTATTTATCAGTAAAACACTTGCTAAATGAGAAGAGTGGCCTCCAACTTCCTATTTCTATTTCTACTTTATATTATGAATCAAAAACAAATGACACTTTTCCACGAGCCATTGCTAAAATAAGGAGCCTCTGTCATGATTAAATTAGGACAAGGATTCATTTCTGTAGAATTTTTAAAATATCATCTCTAAAACGTTTTTACAACTTAGTTTTTTTTGTTGACGAATCTGGGAGTTTTCTGTGCATCTGACAAGCAAATGAGAAGGGTGGAAAATCAAGGGATTTGAGAAAGAACAATGGATGCAAAACTTCTGGAAAGGCTTTTGTTCCAGTAGAACAAGTGTGAAACTGAAGTTTTTTAGAGAAATCACCTGCCAGAGTCACCTAGGGGGGCTGGCACATCCCTGCGGGCTCCCAGAGAAGACCCTGGCTCCAGGCCTCAACTGTATCCATCGAGCCTTGCAGAGAGCCTGGCAAACACAGTAGGTGCTCAAATATAAATATTTGTTTTTGTTGAACCAAACGTTGACAGATGTTATTTACTGCAAAGAAAAAAAAAATCACAGGAAGTCTGGGATCAGGCCAAGTATCACTAGTGTGCCCGGGAGCATGGCAAATGCCAGGAGAGGTTGGTTTGAAAGAACAGTAAGAGGTCATCCTCATCTCAGGACCTATGAGCCTGTGCTGGGGCTGAACTCCAAGGGAGCTTGTCCGATATGCAGAGTCCCCGGCCTAACCCCAGACCTACTGAGTCAGAATCTGCATCCAACAACATCCAACAACCTTGCTCTAGAGGTATCAAAATCAACTTGAGAAGCACCACTTGGAATGGCCGTGAAATACGGAGACTGAGCTAGAACAGAAACAGAGTATCCCTGGAGTCAGGACACACCCTGGTGGTCACCAGGGCCGTCCATATACATTCAGCTCACTCCTTCTCTCCTGAGCACTGGGCAAGGCTACATCACCCCACCCACTTGCAGTTAGGTGTGGCTGGGCTTTCATCAATGACATCTGAGCACCAACGCCATGTGCCACTTCTGGGAAGAAGCTTTAAGAACCAGGGGCTGTTGGTCACCCAGCAAGATTCCAGCTCGTGGTTGCTCCCTCATCCTGGGTCCTTCCTGGAGGTCTCGCTGCCACCAACTGACTTGCTATAGACTGGCAGTGTGAGAAGAGGCGAACCTATATTGTTTATAAGCACTCAGACTTGGGGACTGTTTGTTATAGCAGCATTCCCTAACCCATCCTGACTGACAACAGCACCTAAGCCCCCAATGCCGCCGTCTTCAGAACATGTTTCTCCCCGTTGAGAACAGCTCCAACACATCATGACATGAGGACCTCTTTTTAAACCCTGAACAGCATTACTTAATTACATTCTACACTCTTCAGACTTCACTCCATCATCTTATTTTCTCCTTTCCCCAGATTTCCCCATGCATTTATGCTTCTATCTTACTGTACCCTATGCTTTTTGGTAAGCTGCTTTACATCCTTTTTTCAACAAGGTGACAGACAGAC
Source organism: Oreotragus oreotragus (assembly GCA_006410675.1). Classification (NCBI taxonomy): domain Eukaryota; kingdom Metazoa; phylum Chordata; class Mammalia; order Artiodactyla; family Bovidae; genus Oreotragus; species Oreotragus oreotragus. The sequence goes on from SJYX01024680.1 coordinate 7,724, forward strand.
AGTCACACATACAGACACACCAGACTTGGCTCCAAACAAAATCTGGCTGTTTCCAAAAAAATCAAATGCACTCCTCGAAAGACAAAGATTTGCTGTTACTAAGGATATCTAAAAGAACATGACCTTGGGCCAGGCAAGTACTCCTTCAGCTGGGTCTTTGCACAAAAGGATACGTCACAGAATGCATGGGACATAAGTCTCTGCTTTTAAAAAGCAGTTCATTCTTGGAAACACCAGTTCATTTTGCCTTGTCATCAGGTGAAATCTGAACCACGCGAACTCCATTAAAACACTTAGCATCACTGACAAAAATGTTTTATTTTTCAAGTTCAGCTGAACCCCTTTTGCATGGGTGGCCTTGTGTGAAGCACGGGCGAACCTTGTTTTAACTACCTCCTCCAGGTGGGCAGGTTGGGTGTGGCCAACTGAGCTATAACAGAAACAGGCTGCAACGGGTATTCTGAGGCTTATGGCTTGATTCTTCACGAGTCCAAATTTCTATATGTGGAATTGCTGGAGCAGAGGGCACATACATTGTTACGGTTTTAAGGTATATTGCCAAACTGCACTCTGGGAAGCATATGACAATCTTCCCACACTCTTGCCAAGACTCATTCTGTTTTTATGTTGACGCTTTTCGTTAAAGCTACCTTTTCCAAAACAATTACAATTCTTTGATTACTAATGAGACTGAATATGCTGATGACTTTGCACATCTTTTATTATGAAGAGTCTATCCAAGTTCCCTGCCCATTGGCATACTGATGTGTTCCCGTTTCTGCTTTTTGGAAAAAAAAAAAATTATAAAAGTACTTCCTGCATTAAAGACATTAACTTTTCCCCAATTTTTATTTGCCTTTTAGTTCATTTTTGAAGGAAGAGGTCTGTGGTGGCAGAGCAGATGATTCGCGGATGGGGAAAATACATCACAACTGTTCTGCAGAGGTAAGGCCCCTCATGTCCCCCATCAATCCACTGGCAAATTCTTCTGACTCAACCTGCAAGACACATTCCAAATCCATCCCCTTCTCTCTCAGAGCCTCCACTCCCACCAACCTGCTCCCAGCTTTCGAACTCATCTGCTTGTGCCTGTTCCTACCTTTTAAAATCCATCCTCCACACTACAGCCCAGGTAAGCTTTCCAAAACAAATCTGAGAATGCTAACCTGTCAATCACACCGAAAGCTACCAACCACTGAAAAAGAAAGGATAAATAGGGAATGTGATAGAGGTGCTAAATGTTGCTATCATGTTACAATATCTGCATGTATCAGATGAACAGGCTGTATACCTTAATTTTACACAAGATGACAGGTCCAATATATTCAATGAAAAGAAACCATCTGTAGCTTGAAATCGGCCATGGTGGGAGTATTTACATCCCAGAAATTGGCAGATGCTACAAATCAGAACTTCCCACCCTCCATCCCCCAAAGTTGATCAGTAAACATTTACCAGCACATCACTGGAGGCAGAAGAAGCTTCAGAGAGTGTCAGAGAATGATACTCCAATTTTGTCTACCCAAACATCGCTGAGAAGGAGCAGAGAGGGCTCCAGGTAGAGGGGCCCTTCAGACAGGAGACTGTCTCTGGCAAAGAGAGTATGGATGGACAGACAAAAAAGTACACAGTAAAGTGCAGGTTGGCAGAGGCCCAAAGGACATGGAGGGACAGCTGGGTCCTTGGAATGATGCTGTTTGCAGTTAAGTTCCCCAGAACATAAATGCAAACCTAGGGAAAGGCAAGAAACCTCAAATACTTGGCAGTACCTTTCTCTCACTGTGCAGAACAGGTACTTAAAATATAAGTTCATAGAGAAAAATCAAGTTACATATACGATAGGGAGAAGTAAAGTAACTATCCAACTTACCTGTCTCCCTTTCTGCCACATCCCAAGCTTGTCCTTGCTCTCTAACCATTCTGGAATATTCTGGTTCTCTCATATCTATCAAACATACTCCCCTCTTTAAGGTTATTTGCATTTGTAGAACAAACAGTCACGCCCCAGATCCTCATGTGGCTGGCTCACACTCAGCTCTCTGCTCAGATATCCCCTCCTTGCAGAAGCTTTCTCTGACAGTTTCTGGAACCCCCCTTCCTGTATCCTGCACCCTTAACTTATCACAGTACCCTGCTCTATTGACCCATAGTACTTTAAAATCATATATATATATATATATACTTTTTTTTTTTTTTTGCTAGTTTACCATCTCCCCAACTAAAAGGTAAATTTCTTTTCTGTGCTTCACCTACAGTAGCATTCACAGCCTATTGTTAGGCACTCAATTAGGGATTGTTGAATGAATGATCAATTTCTGAACAGGGATTGGCAAACCACACACGGCCCATGAGCTAAGGAAGAGCCCATCCATCTTTTTTTTCTGGGTGTGTAGGTCTTAGTTACAGCACATGGAATCTTCATTGCAGTGCAGACTCTCTAGCTGTGGCTCGAGGGCTCAGTAGCTGCGGCATGACGGCTTAGTGGCTCCTTGGCATGCGGGATCTTAGTCCCTCAACCAGGGGAACCACTAGACCACCAGGGAAGTCCCTGGCCTATCCATCCTTAAATAGTTGAAAACGAAGCAAAATAAGAAAAATAACTGCACTCTCTAGCTGTGGCTCGAGGGCTCAGTAGCTGCGGCGTGACGGCTTAGTGGCTCCTTGGCATGCGGGATCTTAGTCCCTCAACCAGGGGAACCACTAGACCACCAGGGAAGTCCCTGGCCTATCCATCCTTAAATAGTTGAAAACGAAGCAAAATAAGAAAAATACTGCATGGCACAAATTCAAATCCCAGCGTCCATAAATAAAGTTTTATCGGCACACAGCCACACCCGCTGGTTCAGGGCGCCTCTCGAGCTGCTTCGTGCTCCACAGGCAGGGCTGAGTGGCTGTGACAAGGACCATATGCGTGCTCTCGCAGCTTCTCACTGTCGCCGGCACACTGCACATCACAGTGCTGCAGCTATAACTTGAGGGTGCCGCTTGGCCCACAAAGCCGAAAATGTTTCCTGGCCCTTTTCAGAAAAAGTCTGCCAACACAAGTGAGGAAGGAGAAGGCTCTGAGGAATGTTTCTAAGGGGGAACAGACCAGGCTTGCACTCAACCGAACAGGAGAGAAAGGGTAAGAAGGGGTAGAGTCAGGTGACACTGGAGAGACAACGGTGACATGCACCGTCAGAGGGTTCAGAGGGCGGGGGGCGGGGGGAGGCACTTAAAGGAGGAGAGAGATTAAGAGTGTAGTATGGACATGTGACATGTGAGTCCCTGGGGACTGAGTCTGGCTACCAGCTCAAGAAATGAGGGGAATGCAGTGAACCAGGAAGTTATCTTAACAAAATGATCTTTATCAGATGGGAGACAGGAGACACACTAAATGCGAAGGCAAGAGGTGGGTGAGTCCTCTGAGGAATCCATGCAAACCTGGCACCACATACCTGTCGTAGCTGAACCTCCACAGTGTCACCCATGCTCTGATGCTCCAAGGGACAAGCCAAACCGACCAGCTGGCTACCATTTCTACTTCTCTCCATGGGAATAATCACCACCCAGGCACTTCCCTGGTGGTCTAGTGGTTAAGACTCCACGCTTTCAATGCAAGGGCCATGGGTTCGATCCCTGGTTGAGGAACTAAGACCCCATATACAGTTCAACCAAAAACAGGTAGGGGCAGGGAACACTATCCAGCAGCCTTGCCATTGCAGGCAGAGCAGAATCTTCTTATTTTGCAATTAAATGCTGGGCACCTGTGCTGACATTCTGTTAGAAAGCTTGTCATGTGGCTGCTGGGAGTAATGAGAGAGCAAGCTGGGAGAACCCCAACCTCTGGATAAAACTCCTAACACCTAACTTACATCCAAGCCTTCCTGGCTTACCAAACCTTTCCTTTCACCAGCCAGGTAGGGCCCAGCATCCGTGCTCGTACACAAGGTCAACCAGGCTGTGAGATAAAAGCTGGGCTTTTTCGGGCTGGGAAGAGTACAAGCAGGTCAGCATCTCATTCATGTTTCTAACTGGTAATGGACTGCAGTGATTCACGTGGTGGTTAACAGATGTCAGGGATTCCTGCCGACTTGTTGCTAAGGGAACTTCTGTGAAGATGCCCCGAATCCAGAGAATCCACAAACCCTGCCCACTGCTTTGAAGTCCTGAGGGGGTGGCCACTTGATCAGACCCGCACAGAGCAGTAAAGGGGGGGACGCTGCTCAGGAGCAGAGGCAGACGGAGGGTGGGCCGTAGGTAGAGTTTCACACAGCGGGAGCCACAAACGCTGGCCACAGCCCCCAAATCAAAGGGCAGGATGACTTTGTGAAGATGGCAGAAAGCACCTTAATCTTTTCAGTCATAATCACATGCTCCGCGAACCACCAGCCCTAATTATTTCTTTTGTGGACAGAGCTCACGACTGCCTTGAAAAATACAGGCACGAGGAACAAGGTCACACCCATTTTAGGTAATCTCCATGTTACAAAAAGAAAGTCCCTGTATTAAAACCAATCTGTGTAACATATTGAGCATCTACTAGATGTCAGGCAGTTCGGATGCATGATGTCCATTAACAACCAGCACCAAATAGCCCCAACTTGAAAAAGTTGGTTTGTCAGTGGCTCAAGGGACAGACCCAGGCTTCAGGCACAGAAAAATCTGGTTTCAAATTCTGCTGCATCATTAATCACCATTACAAAGAAATCCCTGGAATCTCTAAAGACAAAAAAAAAAAACAAAACATAAAAGGGTGAAGATGGAAAATTTCCTAGCAGAATGACCAAGTCTGTTCATCTTACCTCCCTGAAGCTCTCTCATCCATATGACCTGGTGCACCTTCCCCTCTGTCCCAGGTATTCTCCCTGGCCTGGTGAGGTGGCCAGTCTGCAAAATGGCCTTCAGTGAACCTTACTTCAATGTCATACTTGTACCCACACCTATATGAGCCGCCCTATCTTACCTCCCTGAAGCTCTCTCATCCATATGACCTGGTGCACCTTCCCCTCTGTCCCAGGTATTCTCCCTGGCCTGGTGAGGTGGCCAGTCTGCAAAATGGCCTTCAGTGAACCTTACTTCAATGTCATACTTGTACCCACACCTATATGAGCCGCCCTCCTACACTGAATCAGGGACTGGCCCTGAGACTCACTTTGCCCATGGAACCTGGCAGAAACAATGTGCCAGGTCTGAACCTGAGCCTTAAGAAGGCCTGGCAGTTTGCACTTTTGCTTCCTTGGAAGTCAGTATGTTGAAACTCCAGCTGCTCTGCTGCAGTGAAAGGCACCAGAGGATGAGATGCCACATTAGAAGCCACGTGAAAGGCACCAGATGCGTTAGTGAATACGCCCTTCTAGAGGTTCCAGCTCAGTGGAGCCTCCAGGACCCCAACTCTGGCCACCATCTGACTGAAAATGCATGAGAGGCACCAAGAGAGACCAGCAGAAGAACCACCCAGCTGAGCCCCATCAATCCACAGAAACATGTGCCATAGTAACAAATAGCTGTTTTGTGACACGAAGTTTTGAGGGGGCTTATTTCACAGCAATGGATAAAATATCCCTCGTGATCCACAGCACAGCCCACTTCCCAAGCCCAGCATATCTCTCCCTCAGCGACATTCCGTAAACTTCTGCAACACAATCACCTGAACCCAAAATGGGAGAACAGGACTTGGAGAGAAGGAGGTGCAAGGGTGACCCCTCTGCAGTCAACTAGTTTGGCTGGCAAAGTCTCATATTCCGTTACTATTTCTGAAGTCCAGGCTTTGCAGTCAAACTGTGGTTGCTGAAAACAGCACCTCGCTCAAGGAAAGCTCTGGTGTATGTGCATTCCAATCTTATTACCATCCCCCCAACCCCTAGGATTAATCCCCAAAGCCCCTAGAGATTTCTGCAGATGCCTTATAGTACCTTCCAGATGCTTAATCCTCTCCATTCAATGTATGAGCATCACCTCAGCTCCTCCTCAACCATGTCTCTCTAAGCTCCTCGATCTCTTTGGGGTGGATCAGACTCTTAAGAAAGATGTTTCTGCTTGCTTTTATCTAAGGGCCTTGATCATTCCTAGGCAGCTGTGGGTCTTATCTGTTAGGCCTCCTCCCTTTTCCGGGAAAACTGGCTCCCTCTGCCTGTCACCCTCTGGAAGGCTGCCCCATCCACTGAAGAGCAAGATCCCTGTGACCAGTCCCTGCCTACCAGGACCCCCCATCTCTGCTTCGCAGAGATTTTCCTGGAAGCCACCCTTTGGAAGCCAAGTATGTGCAGCCCATCCCCTCATTTCCTTGGGGTCTTGACCAAAAAGATTTCCCCAGGAACCACGACCTCTGTCAAACTGGCCCCTGCTCAGGGGCTCGCCGGCCACCAGGGCGGGTCTTTTGACCTCCCTGTCAGCTCAACTCCTCTCAGTGGGGTGTGCTTCCCCTTTTTTTCACATGAACAAGGAGGAAATCCTTGAGGCGTATCTATCTTGCACAGACGGCTCTCGATCTTTGGCACATTTTTGCCAAGATGGGGTTTCCTGACAGCACTCTATCAGAAACAAATGGTGCACTGGGGTGGGGGCTAGGCTGTGCATCCCCCCATCTGAATCCTGCCTCAGAAGCCTAGTGCAGTCCCTTCTGTCTGTATTTATATCCGCAACAGCTCCCCTGGCCTTCTGAACTCCATGCCCCTTTGCAAGCTCAGTGCCAGGCACCCCACTAGCAGAGGTACCTACGGGTTCCTTCTCTGGCCACCTGGCTTCGGCACCAACACCTGGCTGGCAGTCCTCCAGACCCATAATTCCCTGTGCTGGCCAGCCCACCACCTGCCACCCCCTTGCAAGTTCTACGTTCCCTAACCCGGCCTATCTTTGGGGACTCACCGCATCCCAGGGGAACCTACCTGCATATCCTCCATCCCTACTAACCTCAGCCTCGAGGTCCGGCCTGCTCATGTATGAGGTGCCCAGATACAAAGACCCTCCCTGTCAAAGCTGCATCTGATTTTCCCTGAAAAGAGTCCTAGGGCCCAGGCCCACTCCTCCCTCCACCTGTGGGAAACACAGCTGGCTCTGAGTGAAATCAGACATCAGGGTTTGCAGAAGAGATGCTCAAATGGGTAGGAACAGCTGTCCTCATTGTAACCCCAGCATCTCTGCTGCCCCTTAGGGACACTGTCTCTGGCAGGCTGACCTCCAGAGCTACACAGACCCTTCCCCACAAGGATCTAGACCCTTCACTCGCCTTCTGGTAGTGTGACCCAGGATACTGAGTTTAAAAGAGACAGAGGCCCAAAGGGTAATACTCACCCAGCTGAGCTGCTAACCAACTACTCCTTGGCTGACTGCCTTCACCTATTTCATTCAGTTTGCCTGCCTACAAAAATGGGGATAGCTCCTTCCCCTTCCCAGGGCTGTCACGGGAATTGGTGACAATGCACGGGCCATGCCTGGTGCCTAGCAGATGCTTAACAAAATGGGAGCCGCTCTCGGGGTTACTGCTCCCTCAGATGGGTACTGGTCCGAAAGCCCTGTAGGAGACAGAGAGTCTCAATGTATATGGGACCGACATACCCACAACTGTCCCATCTGATCGTTCTGTTTGTCCCCTGGGTCTGATTCACCTTCCCTTTCCTCCCAGGAAGGAAAAGCAGAGCCACTTCACTCTTGCTAACACAGTGGACAAACCCTCCAACCTCACTCCCCACCCAACTCACAGCTGGCTCAGTCCAGCCAGGGACGCTCCTCACCGGACATCCAACGGCCAAATTTCCACATCAGTGTTTCCTGGAAAAGTGTGGCCACCAGAGGACTCTACCACAGGAGCCTCTCCCAGGGCTTCTGGAATAGAAACAAGGAGGCTCCAGATCTTCAGGAGCCATTCACTTGCTTTCTTTCACACCTGAATCTCAGAAAGGGAGTTAGGAAAGCTGAGAAACACCTGCGCCTCCCCTATGCTGCCGGGCTCTCAAATTACAGAACCAAGAAGGTTTCCAAATAGCCTCAGTGGACAGCCCACGAAAGCTCCTTCCAGCCTCAACTTTGCTCAAAGGCTACTAAAGCCACAAGAGGGATTTTGTTCTCCGGACCTGAAAGAAACATCACTGTATCTCTATGAGGCCAGACTCAATTTCTGATAATGTTTCCAGAGGGTTTTTCTCAGGCGAACTCACCCATAACCATTCCACCCCTATCTGGCTTTCTTTCTATCTTTTTTGAGTTGCACAGAGCATTTTCAGTCAAAATTTGCTACTTTGTTCTTTGTGAAGTAGGTCGGTGGGGGGTGGGCGTTAAATTATTAATCAATTCAATCTCTATGATTTGGACAGTATTTTGCCAGAATATTTCCAACGACTCACTGTCAGTCTTTGCAGCAATCCTGGGGTCAGGCCTAAGGGGACGTCCTGTAAAACCACCTCCCACGCCCCACCAAAGGACTTTAGAAACTTCGGATCCCGCTCAGGCTGTGACCATGAGCTCAGCGATTATAGAGGACAGCGAGGCCTCCCAACTGTCACCCAGACAATAAACAGCCAGTCGACTTGGCTCAGCAGGTCCTGTGAAACCTGGGGCCGGGCCAGAACCCCGGGACAAGCCACTTTCCAGGTTCTGAACCTTGACCTGAGGGAGCTGGGCCAGGGGATGGGGTGCTGGCTGGGGGCTGAAGCACCCCCGGACCGGGCCTATTGACGGGGCTTGGGCTGGTAGCCACCCAGGCTCAGCTGACCAGTAAGTGGACGGCCCGGAGGCGGCCGGGGAGCTGACCCGCCGCAGCACGACTGTCCATGCGTCGGCAGGCTCGGGGCACCGGGGCCACTTTTCACATCACCGATCGTCTGCAAGTCTTCCCTAGACCGCCGGACTCCGCAGCCCCCCGGAGGCCCCGGCCACCGCCGGAACGCGCCCGCCCGCTCCAGAGCTTACACTGGCAACAAGTTCTCGCTTCCTCAGGGCGGCCACGATGTGCTCGAGAGGCCCGGCACGGGGAGCGCTCGGGGGGCGAACCCCGCGCTGCCCATGCCCCGAGGGCGCCCGCCGCCTCCGCCGCCCACAGGAGCGCGCGGCTCTGGGTCCAACGCACAGAGGCGGCCCCCAGGGGTTCCCCTCCGGCAGGGGCGGCTCCGGCCTCCCGGGGGCAGGCAACAGGTACGCGAGCGCGCCGGCCTCCCAGCCCCGGCCCTCGCCCCCTACCTCCAGCAACTGCACGTAGCTCGCCGGGAACCAGCCGCGGAGTCCGTCCTCCTTCTCGCCTTCCCACCAGCCGCCGTCCGGGACCTGCAGCAGCGTGATGAGCTCGCCCGCGGCGAAGCGCAGCCCCTGGCCATGCCGCTCCCCGGAAAAGGGGTACAGGGTCCGGCAGCGGGCGCCGGACATGGCCTTGGCGCCGGGGCTCACACAGCAGCCTGCATCCCTCCCGAGCCCCGCGGGCTGGGCAGCGGCTCCGCGGGGTCCCAGGCGCCCGGCGCTCCGGGCTCCCGCGCTCTGGGCGCGCGCCGTCTCGGGGGTAACCGGGGGTTCCCGGGCAGGCGAGGGACGTGCACTCCGCGCAGGGAAACGGAGACGCGCTGGCTTCGGAGAGCGAGCGGCGACGCCCCCGGGCCGGGCAGCTCGCGGCTCGCGGCTCCCAGCTCCGGGCGGGGGGGCGGGGCTCAGGGGGAGGAGACCCAGGCGCCGCGGGCTCCGGAGACAACTTCCCGGGGACGCGGAACGCGGGCGGCCGCCGCGAGGGCCGGCCGCAGCCGAGGCCGCCCTGGCGCGCGGAAATGCGCAGCTCCCAGGGGAGGTGGGACCCGGAGCATCCCCCTGGGCCCGGCTCCGCGGCGAGGGAGGGGCAGCGGACGTGGAGAGGGGCTGGCGGCCGGGCGGGGGCCCTCTCGGCGCGCGGGGGCGGGGCCGGGCGGGGGCTGGGCCAGGGCGGCCACGCCCGCCGAGGGCCGGGCGCTCCCTCGCCGAGCAGGCGGGTNAGGGGAGGTGGGACCCGGAGCATCCCCCTGGGCCCGGCTCCGCGGCGAGGGAGGGGCAGCGGACGTGGAGAGGGGCTGGCGGCCGGGCGGGGGCCCTCTCGGCGCGCGGGGGCGGGGCCGGGCGGGGGCTGGGCCAGGGCGGCCACGCCCGCCGAGGGCCGGGCGCTCCCTCGCCGAGCAGGCGGGTTACTGGGGAGGGGTCTCCCGGCTCACGCCCCAACCCCGGAAAGCCGCGGGGTTAGAAACGCCCCTCTCGGCGCGGCCTGTTGGCCGGTGGTGGGCGTGCGCCTCCTCCGAGGTGCTGGTGAGGGAATGTGTTTGTGGCCGTCCCTGTCAGGGTTGAACCTGGGGTTGAACTTGACTCACCGGAAACTGGACGAGGGGTGAGAGGCAGATTTGAAGCCCGACGCCTGAGCCAGGTGGCAGCGGGTGGGACCGAGTGAGGCAGCGACGGAGTCAAAACCCGAGTTAGTAGAATTGGAAGCAGGTCATTACCGATAAAGGGAGAAGAGGGGGAACAGCCCCCATCGCTTTACATGCAAAGCGAGACTGGCCCAGGGTACCACCTCTCCTGAAACCGAGATGCGCCAAGCCGAGAAGTCTGCACTCGTTTACTCAGTCAACAGACATTAGTGGGAGACTGCTACGATCCACGCAATGTGCCAGGGACCTACAGAATTCCTCTGGACAAGCTCCTGCTCTGCTGGGACCAGTGGACCTGGGTGCTGAAGGAAGCTGACCTTTGTTTTGAACTGAGCGGTATAGAAGTAAAAGAAAGCTTTGGTAGCCTGCTCTATAGGAAAATTAATTTCCGTTTCCTAAACTGTTAATAGCTGAACCCCTTAATCTCTATGTATACTTCAAATTACCCACCCTTGCATCCTACTCAGTAACCTTTTATATTGAGTGCCAACAGTCTCAGCCTGTGCATTTCAGGCCCTCTACACAATACCTCCTCCAGCTTCATCATTCACTGTGCTTGCCTGTGTGCTTAATCGCTCAGTCCTGTCTGACTCCTAGCGACCCCATCTCACCCGCCAAGCTCCTCTGTTCATGGAATTCTCCAAGCAAAAATACTGGAGTGGGTTGCCATGCACTCCTCCAGGGGATCTTCCCAACCCAGGGGTCAGACCCAGGTCTCCCGCTTTGCAGGCAGATCGTCTGAGCCACCAGGGAAACTCATGCTTGCCTAGATACCCTTTACAAAACTTGTCCAGCTGGGCTATAAAAACCTTAAGATCTCACACATTTTTCTAGTGAGAATCGGTGGCTCTCATTAGAATCACCTGAGCAACTTTTAAATGTGCAGGTCCAGGCCCACCCTAGCTTCGAAAATCACTGTAGAGCCAAATTCTGCACAAAAGCTATCTCCCTGGAAGAGCAGCCTCACCCTGGCCTCTGGACAGGGGCAAGTTGACAAATGCAGGTGGTTTACAGTATTCCATCGATTGCAAATTTACCAACCCTTGCATGTCTACAATCGTGGAGAAACAAACTCTTGACTATGGTTACCACTAAGAGTCCCTTGAAGCAGAGATGCAAAATTTAGTACAGAAAACAGTCACTAAAAGAAATCGACCTAATCAAGTCATAAACGGGACTAAAATGTGTTGTATCAGAAGTGTATGTGCAGACTGACCTCAGGTTTCATATCTGATATGTTGTTGTTTGTGTCTGACTCTTTACGACCCCATGGACTGCAGCACGCCTCCCTGCCTTCCTGCCCTTCATGATCTCCCAGAGTTTGCTCAAGCTCATGTCCATTGAGTTGATGATGCCATCCAACTATATCATCCTCTGCCGCCCCCTTCTCTTCCTGCCTTCAATCTTTCCCAGCATCAGTGTCTTTTCCAATGAATCAGCTCTTTGCATCAGGTGGCCAAAGTATCAACTTCAGCATCAGTCCCTCCAATGAGTATTCAGGGTTGATTTCCTTTAGGATTGACTGGTTTGATCTCCTTGCTGTCTAAGAGACTTGCTACTACCTCAGGAGTCTTCTCTAGCACCACAGTTCAAAAGCATCAATTCTTCAGCATTCGGCCTTGATGGTCCAACTCTCACATCCATACAGGACTACTGAAAAAAACATAGCAGTTGAACAGTATGAAAAGGCAAAAAGATATGACATCTGGTGATATAACCCAGATCAAGTTAGGACAACTGGTCCAGAGCCTTCCTGCAACACAGAATCCTGTGGGATACCTAAAAACAACCTGTTATCCAGTTTGGACTTGAGAAATCTCAGCCTACACAGCATCCTATACACTTCAGTTCCAACTGACCTGCCCCAAACAGTTCTGCAGCACCAAAATTGGCAATGACTGTCAGTTTCTTCCGTTCTTTCATTTCATTCCTATAATCCTATGAGCTAATATGGCTACTGCCCCCAGTTTACAAATAGAAAAACTGGGCTCAGAGGGTATAACTTGCCCACCCTCATGTGGCCAGTCAACAGCAGAGGTCAGACCTGGCTTATTGTACATGAAGCACTGCTTCCTTGATCCATTCTACTAGAATCAGGAAACCTGTGCATCCTATGGCTCATCCACAAATGGCATCTTAATAAAGGGCTCTCTGGTGATACCCAGTGTCACTCTTGATAGAAGTAAGACTGGACTAGTAGTGATTGCACCTCCTATCCCTGATCTCAGATAAATCTCCAGACACCTCTGGATCTACTTCCCCATCTGCATTTGGAGACTGAGTCCTATAACTGTACTACAGGACTTGAGGTGATTAAATATATAGGTTCTGGACTCTGTATCCAAGCTCCAGTTTTGCTGTTTTCCAGCTGTGTGCCCTTGGGCAATGTACTTAACCTCTCTGAGTCTCATTTTCCTTACCATTAGAAGATGATAGTAGTATTTCTTTCATAGAGTTATTAAGAGGATTAAATGAGTAAAAATGTAAGCTGTTTAGAGCAACACCTGGCACATTCAGTTCAGTTCAGTTCAGTTGCTCAGTCGTGTCTGACTCTTTGTGACCCCGTGAACCGCAGCACACCAAGCCTCCCTGTCCATCACCAGCTCCCGGAGTCCACCCAAACCCATGTCCATTGAGTCAGTGATGCCATCCAACCATCTCATCCTCTGTCGTCCCCTTCTCCTCTCGCCTTCAATCTTTCCCAGCATCAGAGTCTTTTCCAATGAGTTAGCTCTTCATATCAGGTGGCCAAAGTATTGGAGTTTCAGCTTCAACATCAGTCCTTCCAATGAACACCCAGGACTGATCTCCTTTAGGATGGACTGGTTGGATCTCCTTGCAGTCCAAGGGACTCTCAAGAGTCTTCTCCAACACCACCGTTCAAAAGCATCAATTCTTTGGCCCTCAGCTTTCTTTATAGTCCAACTCTCACATCCATACGTGACCACTGGAAAAACCATAGCCTTGCCTAGATGGACCTATTTTGACAAAGTAATGTCTCTGCTTTTTAATATGCTATCTAGGTTGGTCATAACTTTTCTTCCAAGGAGTAAATGTCTTTTAATTTCATGGCTGCAATCACCATCTGCAGTGATTTTTGGAGCCCAGAAAAATAAAGTCAGCCACTGTTTCTACTGTTTCCCTATCTATTTGCCATGAAGTGATGGGACCGGAAGCCATGATCTTAGTTTTCTGAATGTTGAGCTTTAAGCCAACTTTTTCACTCTCCTCTTTCCCTTTCATCAAGAGGCTCTTTAGTTCTTCTTCACTTTCTGCCATAAGGGTGGTGTCACCTGCATATCTGAGGTTATTGATATTTCTCCTTGGCACATTAATTACTCAAATATTAACAGTCATTATTATTGATCTAGCTCAATGGTCCTTATTATTTATTATCCGACACTTCTTTTTGCACTAAGATTTTCAGGGCAGTGATAGAACTGGAAACCCTTACATCTTTGGAAAGGCAACAATTTTAAAGGAACACACTCTGGGTTTCTGTTTTCTCACAAGATCTCAAAGGACAGACAAGTTTATCTATTTTCCTTCTTACCTTCCTCCCTCCATTCCCACCACACCTCACATCTTCTAGTATTATCTTGAATTTGTATTTAAATCTCCAATTATTTAACTTCTTTGATAACTGGGTCTTATTTTACTGATTAGTTGCTTAGGAACTCAGGGGAGGGATAACGTGTTTGTTTTGAGTTTCTATCTATGTTTCCTAAAACCGCAAAAAGTACGCATCCAGTATTTCCCGAATTCATTTTGCACAGATTGTTGGGACCTCTGTTCAGATTCAGATTTTCCATACTGCCACGTTATTCTATAAACACATGTGTTAGAACATCTGGATTAGCCTGTAAACCCCTGAGAGCAGGCTCCACTCCATCTTTTGTAACTTTTCTCTCAACACTATTCACTTGATAGCTGTGTGCTGGCAGGTATTTCTTTTCTACTTGAGACAGCCTCATATGCCTTTCCATCATCAGCCTATGGATGGCAGAGAAATATGCGCTTCAGTTTCTTAAAAAATTAAACATAAATTTGCCGTAGGACCCAACAGTACTCCTAGGTAAAAGAAATGAAGACAAACAGACACACGACCCTTGCAGTGAATATCCGCAGCAGCACGACTTCTAAGAGCCAAAAGGTGGAAATAATCCAAATGCCCATCATCAGCTGAGGAATAGATACAGAAGATGTGGTACATCTTGAGGCTCCCAGGTGGCTCGGTGGTTAAAGAAGAGCAAAACATCTGCCACTGCAGGAGAGGCGGATTTGATCCCTGGGTCGAGAAGATCCCCTGGAGACGGAAATGGCAGCCCGCTCCAGTATCTGTGCCTGGGAAATTCCATGGACAGAGGAGCCAGGCGTGCTACAGTCCATGGGATCACAAAGAGTCAAACACAGCTTAGCGACTAAGCAACAGCAGTCGTGAACTGGTGAACAGATAGAGACGATGTGCCCCCGTGCAGCGGGTTACTCGTTCACCCACAGAAAGGAGCAAAGCACCAATGCATGCTGCAACATGGACGCACCTCAAAGAGGTCCATCGTGCTGAGTGAAAGAAGCCAGTGCTGTATGACTGCATTTATATAAAATACCCAGAAACGGCAAATCTATAGAGACAGTATATATATTAACAGTTGCCTGAAGCTGGAAGTTGGAATAGGGGGTAAACAAAGAGGCAAGGGGTTTCTTTTGGGGGTGATGACAACTTTCTGAAATTGAGTTGTGGCAATTGGCTCTGCACAATTCCAGAAATCATTAAATTGTACACTTAAAACAAGTAAATGTTTTGGTATGTAAACTACATTTCAGGAAAGCTGTTAACATAAGCCAAAAAAAACACACAAAAATGCATAAAGGCCTCATTCCTTCAACAAGGATGCTCTTCCCCACCCATGTGCTAGTTCATTCAGCACCAACCTGAAAAGCTATTAAGCCCATGCTATAAAACGGACACTGTGTTGGGCCTGGAATAAGGAGAGAAGTGTGGAGTATATATAAAGCATTACTATTGATCACGATGAAAAAGACAGATGACACAGTAGAAAAAAGGACAAAAGATTTGAACAGGCATTTCATAAAAGAAGATATCCAAACAACCAATAACATTAAAAGGTGTTCAACCTCATCAATCATCAGAAGAGCAAATCAAAATCAAAGGGAAGGGGACTTCCCTAGTGGCCCAGTGATTAGGCATCCACCTTGCAATGCAGGGGACGCAGGTTTGATCCCTGGTCAGGAACTAGGACTCCACATGCTCCGGAGCAACTAAATGCTCATGCGCCACAACTGCAGAGCTCATGCACCGCAGCAAAAGACTCCATGCGCCATAACTAAGACCCAACATGGCCAGATACTTTTATTTTAATCATAAAGAGGTAACAATATATACTCATCAGGGGGTAAATATAAAAGCAAAATAGAAAATACCAGGTATTGATATTTTGAGGTGTTGGAGCGCTGAATGGCTGAGAGGAACCCGCTGGAAAACATGATATTTAGCAAAGGTGCCTGGAGCATCCTGTGTGGCTCATCCATTCCCCGTCTAGGTATAGAGCTGCCTGAGATGTGTTCATACACTCAAGGAAAGATATATACAGTGTGCACAGCAGCACTGTTCATAACGGTTGGTGGTTTAGTCGCTAAGTTGTATCTGACTCTTACGATCTCATGGACTGTAGCCCACCAGGCCCCTCTGTCCATGGGATTTTCCAGGCAAGAATACTGGAGTGTTCCTTCTCCAGGGGATCTTCCCCACCCAGGGATCAAACCCAGGTCTCCTGCACTGCAAGCAGATTCTTTACCAACTGAGCTACCAGGGAAGCTATTACTATTCATAATAGCCCCACACTATTATCAGTTCAACTACAGGAGAACAGATAAAATGATGACATTTATCCAATGGAATATTTTATACTTTAAGAATGAACATCCCACGGATGTACTTTTGGGCAAACAAACAAGCAAACAAAATAACAGCAAAACAACAACAACAAAGCACTAAAGATTCCATTTTATGAAATTCCTGCAAGTGAGGAGAATCATTATTTGAGGAAATTGTATTGAGAGCAGGGGGCTGAGGATCTGGGATCCTAGTAATAATCTACTTTTTGATCTGGGTGCAAGTTACACAGGGTTATTCTCCAGGTTGTATACGTCCTTGGGCACTTTTCTGTATAAATGTTAGGCTTCAATATAGTGTGTTAAAGAAAATAATACAGTCCCTGATCTCTAAGAATATATAATGTTTTGATTGAGAGCGATGTTCTCCAAACCTTGATTGTGTACCTCTATCAGTAAAACTCCCCAATATATATATATATTTCTATTATTTATAAATTAGATACGTGAACCACTAAGCTAATAAGTATCTTAAAATACACAAGACTAAAAATTTCAAAGGATTATATTAAAATATATATTATACTTAACTAGAGGTTCTAACACTGTCTTCCTGCGTTGTCTCGTGGATATTTTGTGGATTTCTGGGAAATCAGTGATCTTGAGAGTCAGCTTTAAGAAGACAGTGGGAAAGAAAAAGAAGTTAGTGTACTGAAAATAAGCCTGGACTTTGGGTCCAGTTCTCCTGGAGTCTGGGGAAAGCCTGGCGTTTGGGCCTCCAAGGAAGAGATAGCATTCAGAGCTCCATCCACCCTCTCCCCTCTTCTCCCATCTAGAGTCTGAGCTAGAGGTGCAGCCAAAGATCCTGAGGCTTCAGTGAGGATAAGAATCATGGAGGCGCTTCCTGGTGATCCAGTAGTTAAGACTCTGCCTGCCGATGCAGGGGTCACGAGTTTGATCCCTGGTCTGGGAAGATCCCACATACCTTGGAGCAGCTAAGCGTATACAGCACAACTGCTGAGCCCATGTTCCAGAGCCCGTGAGCTGCCACTCGTGAGCCTAAGCGCCTAGAGCCTCTGCTCCTCAGCAAGAGAAGACACTGCTATGAGAAGCCCTTGCACCACCAGAAAGGGTAGCTCCTCTCACCGCAACTAGAAAAAAACTGTGCAGCCACAAAGACCCAGCACAGCCACTAAAAAATAATAATAAAATGATGCCTATTCCTGGAGGTTCAGATTTACTGGGTCTACAATAGGGCCCAGGAGTCTGCATTTTGAATAAAACCTCTGGATTATTCTACTGGAGTCCTTGCAGCATACTTTGAGAAACACCACCCTCAACATTAAGGTTGCCAGACATTTTCAGGTAATCTTTGTACCATCACAGAATGTTGTAAGTTATAAGTAGGAAGGGTTTGAATTTGCATTCTATTTGGCCAGGCCACCACCACTTAAAAAGATGCTATTGAGGGAAGTAGGAGAGCCAGAGGCAGGCAGAAATTGGGAGGCAGAGATGGAATACGTACATATGGAGAGGAAGCCATCGTGGGGAGTAAGAGAGACAGAGACTGGGGATGGGATAGAGTGAAAGGGAAGGAGATGAGAAATCAGGATGGGAGGAGGGAAGAGAAAAGACAGCCCTTCTTTCTCCCACCCCATTCAACCTCCCAGCCACCCACCAGGCTCTGAAGCCAGAGCGGAATCTGGCCAGATCCTCACTTCCCCAGTGAAATTCATTTGCAAAAGAAGCAAGAAGAGAAGAGAAAGAGGAACAGAAAAGAAAATAATGGCCTTGGAGAAATTGTCAGTTGTGGAACCAAAAACAACATTTAGAAATAGAACTGTATCTTTACACTCGTCCTTGGCAGTGGGTAGCAAAGGAGTGTCTGCCCCATTTCCACTCTGACCCTGGCAGCAACAGGAAGTAAGGAAGTGAGATTCCTCTTTGGGAGTAAATAACAACAAAATAGCCATTGAGAAACCCAATAAAGATAGACAAAGCCACATTAAAGAGACAGCAAGTCTCCAGGGCCAACCCCCACCTCTAGCTTGATGGTGGCTGTTAACATATGTAAAGCCTGGAAAAATCCACTCTGTCAGGGTTGGGCTGTTTGGATGCTTTGTTGTTCAGTTGCTAAGTCAGGTCCAACTCTTTGTGACCCCAAAGACTACAGGGCACCAGGCTTCCCTGGTCCTTCACCATCTCCTGGAGTTTGCTCAAACTCATGTCCATTAAGTTGGTGACGCCATCCAACCATCTCATCCTCTGTCACCCCCTTCTCCTCAATCTTTCCTTGGAAGTTTACAAGTTTCAGAGAACTGCCGCCGCTTCTGGTCGCTGCTGTTTTTGAAGTCCACACAGACACACAAGATGGGTTTTCGATTACCATCCAGCCTGCTTCTCTTACCCTCAAGACAAACCAGACCCTCATTGCTTTTCCCAACAGTGTGGCTGAGGATGGACTCTGGAGGTGGCACTCCTCTTATCAAGGTGTGCAAATAGTTCTCTACAGTTGCTTGCTGCTACTAAGTTGCTTCAGTCGCGTCTGACTCTGTGTGACCCCATAGACGGCAGCCCAACAGGCTCCCCCATCCCTGGGATTCTCCAGGCAAGAACACTGGAGTGGGTTGCCATTTCCTTCTCCAATGCATGAAAGTGAAAAGTGAAAATGAATTTGCTCAATCGTGTCCAACTCCCAGAGACCCCATGGACTGCAGCCCACCAGGCTCCTCCGTCCATGGGATTTTCCAGGCAAGAATACTGGAGTGGGGTGCCATTGCCAAATCCCTGGGGAATCTCGAGCCTTGAAAAAAATGCACAGGGGTGACCTTGCTTCGGGTTGTTGTTGTCCCCTAGGGAAAGGGGGCCGGCCTGGGAGAACTGTCAGGAATAGCATGTTTCTGGCTCAGAAAAAAACCCCACCATGAGTCTCCACTCTTCTGAAGACTAAAAATAAATTCATAATTAATCACAACAGAAGAGGAACAGGCTCTTCGATGACTATAATTAGCTCTCCATTTATTAACGAAGACTCAAATTATTAGGCTCATCTGAGTCCCAACTTTTCTACTTACTAATTACACGTGTGGGACAAGTGGCTTCACCTCCAGGAAGCTCTACTTCCTCAACTGCAGAAACTGGGGTTTGAGGGTAGAGCTCGGGGGTGACACCTGTTTCAGAAGAGACCATGGGAAGGATAGGCTCACCAGGGGTCATCTGTGAAATCTTCTTGGTCAAGGGTCCAGCTCTAGTGAGTGTGCCCTGAGCAGCTATTAGAATGGAAGAGACTTGCCTTAAGTCTGGGATTTGAGAAGCCCAAGAGTAGTATGTGGAAACTTCCAGCCTTGGTGTCATAAACGGGTGGAATTTATGCTTATTTTCTCTCTAGACTAATAAAAATTCCTTCCAGAGTCTTCCAGAACAACCTCGGCGAGGAAGCAGAACACAGGTTTGCATTTCTCCTGACTTCCCCAGCAGGATCTCCCGGGTCAGGCAAATGCTCTTCCTCGGTCACCGGAAGGTCAGAGTTTGGGAAGCATGAGCTTTTCTCTCTGGACCCTGGAGATGGGGCTGAACACAAGATGCTTCCTGAGAACTTTGTAGCAAACTACCCTTCGGACTCGCCCATGCCGGCATCTTGGGTGACCGCTTCCCTCGTGGCTCAGCTGGTAAAGAATCCGCCTGCAATGCTGGAGACCTGGGTTCAATCCCTGGATTGGGAAGATTCCCTGGAGAAAGGAATGGCTACCCACTCCAGTATTCTGGCCTGAAGAATTCCTTGGACTGTATAGTCAGGGTTGCAGAGTTGGACATGACTGAGCGACTTTCACGCACTCACAAGAAAGAAAAGGGTGCATAATTGGGGTGGGGAGGTCCTTCCTGGGTATTCAAAGCTGATAGTAATGGTGCAGGAATATCCAGACACTTCAAGGATCTGGAATTCAACAAGAGCTGAGCAAAAATGCATTTTGAACAAGACAAGAAATGTGTAATTGTGTTAATTTTTGAAGGTGGTCTACTTTAACCAGGGGTTGTGTGGAAGGATTCAGTATTCTATTCTCTCTCCTTTTTTCAGTTCAGCTCGGTTTCTCAGTGGTGTCTGACTCTTTGCGACCTCACCAACTCCTGGAGATTGCTCAAACTCATGTCTATAGAGTTGGTGATGTCATCCAACCATCTCATTCTCTGTCATCCCCTTTTCCTCCTGCCTTCAATCTTTCCCAGCATCAGGGTCTTTCCTAAGGAGTTAGTTTTTCACATCAGGTGGCCAAAGTATTGAAGTTTCAGCTTCTGCATCAATCTTCCTTTTTTACAGGACTGAAAATTTCCATAATAAAAAAGGAAGTATGTGCCCCTGAGCCTCTTCCATATACCTAACTCATAGGAAAGTCCTTCAGAATCTCAGTGAGAGCCTATTCACTCTGCTTTCAAACCATTCTAATAAACTAATTTTCCTTAGCTTATTTTTCAGTCAATACTGTGTGGGGCAAGGTATCTTGAAGCAGGAGGAAGGGCCAGCTGACAGTTGACACTGGTGAGGAGAGGAATATGGGAGGATCACTAAAAAAGACACAAGAAAATAAAATAGTCTTACCCAGAGGCATTTCTAAGATGCTGGTTATGGACGTTTATTAACATACAGAGCAGCACTGACCTGGGGGCAGAGCTGAGTAAGCCAATCCTGAACTAAGCTTGAAAAGGAGGCTGTGTGGATGCCAGCCTGGGGTTTTGCTCTTCTATCCAGAGCCTCAGTTTCCTCATTTGTGCAACAGGAGCTAAGGTGCCTGCCTTATTCTACAGGCCCATTGGAAAAAACCAAAGTAGGTTTCATGCATTGAATGATGGCTTGTGAACTATTCAACATTGTCCAATGTAAAGTTTTATAAGAGTGACAATGACTCTGAGCCCCTCCATTTTAAAAGGCAAGGCACTGGGTAATACCTTTCAAAATGATCTTTATCTTGGTTCACTCGGGCTGCTATAACACAATACCCGAGACTGGGTGGCTTATAATCAGAAATTTATTTCTCACAGTTCTAGAGGCTGAGGTCCAAGATCAAGGTACCAGCGATTCAGATTGCTTCTTTGTTCATAGGTGGCTGTCTTCTCACCATATCCTCTCAGGACATAAGGGACAAGGCAGCTCTGTGGGGTCTCTCTGGTAAGTGCACTAATCCCTTTTGTGAGAGCTCCATCCTCGTGTCTCACCTCCCCAAGGTCCTGCCTCCTAACACCATCACACTGGGGGTCAGGTTACAACATATTAATTTGGAGTGATGGGACACATTTCAATCTATGGCCAGCTTCATCCACAGTGCTTAAACTACCCCCAAATTTTCAAGTATTTACAAGTATAAGGACAGGTTTTTTTTTTTGAAGTGTAGTTGATCTACAATATTGTGTTAGTTTCAGGTGTACAGCAAAGTGATTCAGATATACATACATTCTTTTTTCTGATTCCTTTCTGTTATAGATTATTACAAGATATTGAATATAGTTCCCTGTGCTACATATTTAATCCTTCTTGTTTTATATGTAATAGTGAGTGAGTGAAGTCACTCAGTCGTGTCCGACTCTTTGTGACCCCATGGACTGTAGCCTACCAGGCCCCTCTGTCCATGGGATTTTCCAGGCAATAGTCCTGGAGTGGATTGCCATTCCTTCTCCAGGGGATCTTCCCGACCCGGGGATCAAACCCAGGTCTCCCACATTGTAGACAGACGCTTTACTGTCTGAGCCACCAGGGAAGTATGTATCTATTAATCCCATACTCCTAGTTTATCCCTCCCCCTACCACCCTTTCTCTTTCGGTAACCATACTTTTTTTTCTAGGTTTGTGAGTCTGTTTCTGGTTTGCAAATAAGTTCATTTTTATTTTTATTTAGATTCAGCACAGCAGTGATGTCACATAATATTTGTCTTTTCCT
This sequence comes from Oreotragus oreotragus, assembly GCA_006410675.1. NCBI lineage: Eukaryota > Metazoa > Chordata > Mammalia > Artiodactyla > Bovidae > Oreotragus > Oreotragus oreotragus. The sequence continues at coordinate 29,853 of SJYX01024680.1, forward strand.
ATCTGACTGACTTCCCTTCATATATTAATCTCTAGCTCCATCCATGTTGCTGCAAATGGAAATATTTCATTCTTTTGTATGGCTGAGTAATATTCCATTATGTATGTGTACTGCATCTTTTTAATCCATTCATCTGTCAATGGACATTTAGGTTGCTTCCATATCTTGGATATTATAAATAGTGTTTCCATGAACACTGGGGAGCATGTATCTTTTTGAATTAGCATTTTCATCTTTTCCGGACATAAGCCCAAGAGTGGGATTGCTGGATCATATGGTAACTCTATTTTTAGTTTTTTAAGGAAACTCCATACTGTTTTTCATAGTGGCTGCACCAATTTACATTCCCACCAACAGTGTAGGAGGGTTCACAGAAAGGGACAGTTTTGATTTGTGATTCACTGATGTGGAACAACTCATTTCCTAACAAAAAATAAATGAGGTGGCTGCCAGCATTGATCACTTGGAGGAAAAAGCAATGGAAATGGAGGTGAGGGTGGGAGGAGATGACCCTTTATAAATCTTGGGATCATTTCTTCAGTTAAAATGAGCACATATGACTTCTATAAAGCTAAAAAAAAAAGTAAAAATTAAATATGCATAATAAGCAAGGGAATAATGAAAAGAGATTTTGGACCTGTGGCCCTTCACCAAGTCAGGTAGGGGATCTGGACACTTTAGCCCATGGTGAGTCCCACCTTTCCAGCAACACTGTCCTTATAGAGTGGGAATTGTTAGCCTCCTGAGCAGGGGCATCAAGTCTTGATGTTTGGAGAAAACAGCTGCTAAGAAGGGGAATCAGGTCTATGCAGGTCAGGGTAGGGGATCAACAATTAACACTGGGAAGATAACTCCAGCTGATGCCATAATTGCATGTATATCACATGCAGATAACCCTGTGGAGCTATTGGAACCTTGAACTCTGACCATTTCCCTAAGCTCCCACCATGCCTGCCTTCTTACAGAAGCCACTGGAAACAGCTGCCTTCTAGTGAGTTGGTATTAGATTGAACCACGTAAAAACAACAACCACAGACCATTTTTGGTCTATACAAATAACAATTTTAACTTCACAATTTTGGTGCAACATCCCCCATTCAGATCTACCTTCAAGAGGTAGCGTGAGGCCCTCGGAAGTCTCCAACCCACCCCATTCCTCTCACATTCCTTGCTGACCAGCCATTCTACAAAGCTTTGACTAATGTTATGCTGGATTCATGATAGGAAACACCAATAGTGAGCTTGTGACAAGTTCCAATACCTGGGATTAACCATGGAAATTTTGGTTGAGAAGTTGTTGGATGTGTGCATGCTTAAATTTTCAGCACAGACCTGACTGAGACTCGGCTTAGTGCAAGACTTCCCATCTTTTGCTATATATTAGATTCACCTGGAGATCGAAAAATATCCTGATGGCCAGGCAGTACTCCATACCCAATAAGTCAGTATCTGGGCATGGGAACTAGGCGTCAGCATTTTGTAAACACCTCCAGGAGATGCCAATGAATAGCTAAGTTTGGGAACCACTGACACAGTGAAGGATGGACTTTGCTGACCTTTATTTCCAGAGGCAAGAGTCAGCTGCAGCCCAGAACTGACCACGTCCTCGGGGAGTAAAAATAGTGCAGGGAGGACAGAAACCTGCCCATGTAGGGCTCTGGTGAGACCCCAGGTCAAGCTTACCTGTTCTTCTAGTGCCAGACTTACTGGCTCTGTTTCCTGGCTGTCTGCCTCTAGAGATGGGGCACCTGTTAAGCCTCAGCCCCTTCTGTTCCTGGGCATCTCGTCGTCTGATGCCCATAGTGAGAGACACACTTGGGACTGCTTACCCTGCCTGGGAGTGCAGCCCAGGACCCACCAGGGAGCGTGTTGCCATGACAATCGTGGCATACTTCTCCCCAACCCCCTTCTGCCACTGCAAAAGCCCCGTGAAAATCAGAATTCACAGGGCTTTTCAATCGGCCTGGACTTCTCCACTGGAAGGGGATGTGGGAGATTTTTCCCCTCTGAGCTCTGGGGAGATGGGGTGAAGGAGTGGACAGCAGTCTCAAAACAACCCTCTCAAGTTACCCGGTCTGTTGGGACACATGAAGAAATCTACTTTCTTATAGGAGGATGGTTAACCGTAATTGCTGTTGGGAAGTTTGTCAAGAGGAGAGTGAGTGGGGATGTAGGAAGGAGAAAGAGCCATTTCTTCAGGTGGAGGAGGAAGGCAGGGGTGGAGGGAGAGGAGAGGGGTCCTGAGGCTGCACTGAAGGGTGATCTTTGGAGAGAAACTGCACTGAGGAAAAAGGATGAGATGGAAGGCCTGCATAGCGCAGGGGTGGGTAACCTGGTAAGGAAATCAGGGACTTTAGCCAGGAGGAAGAGATAGATCAGGGAAGAGAAGTAGGATGAAGAAGCATGCACAAACTACCTATTGTTCTGGAACAGTTCCTGCAAAATGTAGCATCTTAAAACACTGGTAAATGTCTATTATCCCGCAGTCTGTGTGGGTCATTCAGGAGTGACTGAGCTGGGTGCTTCTGCCTTGGGGTTGCTCGTGAGATTGCAGCTGAGACACCAGCAGGGGCTGCATCATCTGAAGGCTTGACTGGGGCTGGAGGGCTTACTTCCAAGACGGCTCACTCACGTGATTGGGGAGCTGGTGGTGGCTGTTGGCAGGAGGCCTCTGTTCTCAACACAGGGAGCCTCTCCAAAGGGCTGCTTGAGTGTCTTCCTGACATGGCAGCTGGTTTCCCCAGAGACAGTGACTCAAGAGCCAGCAAGACAGAGCTGCCATTCTTGTGACCTAGCTTTAGAAGTGATTCATCTTATTTTTACAATGTCTTAGTGGTTACACAGCCTTACATGGAGTTCAGAGGGATTGTATAACAGTATTACTACCAGGAGATGAGGCTCACTGGAGGCCATGTTGGAGGCTGGCTACAACCAGGAGAAAATCCTTTCTGAGTCATGATTGTGTTGTCATGGAGTATGTTGTACAGGTTAATCCCTCCGCAAGAACACCAGGCATGTGGGGCAAGTGGGGATTACAGTTCAGGCTGAACTCAGATAGGCTGGCCATGCCCCAGCCTGATCAAGCAGGTACACCTGTTTGTAATGTGCCTCTCCAGAAGAGGAACATGCCCTGTTCGTACAAAGGTATAGCTCGTGCCTCAGGACACTTTTAAATGTGAATAATAGAAAATCCAACCAAAGAGAAAAAAAAGAAGGATGTATTGCATTATTTCTTTTAACTTATTTTTGGCTTGGCTGGGTCTTCGTTGCTGGGCAGGCTTTTCTCTAGCTGCAGTGAGCGGGGGCTGATCTTTGTGGCAGTGCTCAGGCTTCACATTGCAGTGGCTCCTTTTGTCGTGGAACACAGGCTCCAGGGCACGTGGGTTTGACAGCCGTGGTTCTTGGGCTCTAGAGCACAGCCTCAATAGTTGTGGCATGCTGGCTTAGTTGCTCCGTGGCATGTGGGATCTTCCCAGATCAGTGATCAAACCCATGTGTTCCAGATTCTTTATCAGTGAGCCACAAGGAAGCCCCTGTATTATTTCTATGAATGAAGGGTGCAGGGATTTGATGCTTCAGGCATGGCTGGATCCAGGGTCTCAAACAGTGTCCTGACCTCTCTGTACCTTAGCTCTGCTTTCTTTTGATTTGATGTAGACTCATCAACTAAGAGTCGGACACGACTGAGCGACTTCACTTTCACTTTTCACTTTTGTGCGTTGGAGAAGGAAATGGCAACCCACTCCAGTGTTCTTGCCTGGAGAATCTCAGGGATGGGGAGCCTGGTGGGCTGCCGTCTATGGGGTCACACAAGGTCGGACGCGACTGAAGCGACTTAGTAGCAGCAGCAGCAGCAGCAACATCAAATTTATTCTTTAAAACTTTTTCATTATCGTGGCAGACAGCATCTCAAGTCTTACTGGCTCTCAGATTCAGTCGAGGTATGGCGATTCTTCTAGCATCTGAGATAAAATTTCTGACCCTGACGCTCTTTGACCCCTCCCTTGAACATTCTGTGGGGGCAAGCAGATGGGATATAGCGATTGGCTTAATCTGATATAGGGCCACCCCAAGAAACTAAGGAGGCTGGCTTAGCTCCATCCAGTAATCTCAAGGAAACCTTCCCAAGGAGATGTGCTGGCTGCTATGTCAGAAAAAGGAGGGATAATGCTGGGAAGGTCCTCCATAGCTCCAAGGCAGTATTTGACCAGCCCTGGGATTTCTTTGGAGGGAATGATGCTGAAGCTGAAACTCCAGTACTTTGGCCACCTCATGTGAAGAGTTGACTCAATGGAAAAGACTCTGATGCTGGGAGGGATTGGGGGCAGGAGGAGAAGGGGACGGCAGAGGATGAGATGGCTGGATGGCATCACTGACTCGATGGATGTGAGTCTGAGTGAACTCCGGGAGTTGGTGATGGACAGGGAGGCCTGGCGTGCTGCGATTCATGGGGTCGCAAAGAGTCGGACACGACTGAGCGACTGAACTGAACTGAAGGGAGAGTTCCTCCTGGAGCCCTGGAGTGATGCTAGTGATCAGAGGATGGGTCAGATCAGTGCTGAGTTTCAGGGATAAAGGAGGAAACATGTGACTATTCACTTAAGTGAGGCCAGAGGCCCTGGGTTCTCCCAGGCTTGGCTAGTAGAAGCCTGGATTACCTAAGCTACAGACCTTTTTGAAATAAAAAGCAGAATTTTGTTTTCAGATTACTTTTCTCAGCAGTAATGTATAAACAAAAAGAATCTATTCACGTATCTGTTTTCCCATCAAACACGTTTGAAGTACTTCCTCCTTGCCATAATGCCTTGTGATGAAACAATGTTGTTTTTTTTTTTTTTAAAAATGGGGAAATACAGATGCAGATCCAGTACTGGCCTCTTTTAGAATTTAACTGTCAGTGTGTGCGTGTAGGCGTTAAGACACTTCAACTCCAACTCTTTGTATCCAACTCTTTGTGACCCTATGGACCATAACCCGCTAGGCTCCTCTGTCCGTGGGATTCTCTAGACAAGAATACTGGAGTGGTGCTCGCTTCGGCAGCACATATACTAAAAAAATTGGAACGATACAGAGAAGATTAGCATGGCCTCTGCGCAAGGATGACACGCAAATTCGTGAAGCGTTCCAAAAAAAAAAAAAAAAAAGAATACTGGAGTGGGTTGCCATGCCGTCCTGCAGGGGATCTTCCCAACCTAGGAACTGAACTCTCATGGCTTATGTCTACTTCATTGGCAGGCAGGTTCCTTACCACCTGGGAAGCCCTTAACTGTCAGTATTCACTACTTATTGGTATCTATTTCCAAGCATGAGCTACACTAACCTGACTCTCCTTTTGGAGACTGAGACCTCCCCAGGTATGCCCAGTTGGGCAGTTTCAACTTTGTGGATGAAAGCTTCCTGCTTTGGGAACTTCCCTGGTGGTCCAGTGGTTAAGAACCCACCTTGCAGTGGAGGGGATGCTGGTTTAGTCCCTGGTCAGGGAACTGAGATTCCACGTGGTGGTTGTTTAGTCGCTAAATTGTGTTCGACTCTAGCGACCCAACAGTCTGCAGCTGCCAGGCTTCTTGGTCCATGGGATTTCCCAGGCAAAAATATTGGAGTGGGTAGCCTTTCTTTCTCTAGGGGATCTTCCCAACCCAAGGATCAAACCCAAGTCTCCTGCATTGCAGGTGGATTCTTTACCTCTGAGCCACCAGGGAAACCTTCACGGGGCAGCTAAGCCCATGTGCTGCAATGAGGAATTTGTGCAACCAAATAATACTGATAATAAATTTAAAAAAGAGAAAGTTTCCTGCTTTGCCCATTCTCCTGCTTGAATCATAGGAAACTTCAGTAATTGGCATATTCTTCTCCAGTTGGGAACCTTATCAGTTCCACCACCTCACCACCCCTCAGCCTTAAAAATCCTAGTCCCTTCCCTTGCACAGCAATTCCTGGTTTACTACATATCCGTCTGTCCTGAGGCAGAGGAGACAGAGAAACACAAGGAGATATGCAGTTCCGGTTTGAGCTGGGGAAACAAGATTCCTGTTAGCCAGATGCTGCCATCAGATCCAGCCTCCTGCTAGCACATTCTATGGCTCCCTCCTTTCAAGGTCCTTGTCTATGTGTTCATAACTCTACAAAGAATGATTTAAGATTCTGCTAAATTCTGCATTTTAAAATCTGACTCTGTGAAAATTTGCTGGAGAAGTGGCTTCTATTTTTAAAGGGGCTGATTCCTTCTTTTTTTCTGATTATTTTCAAGTAAAATTTGAACTTAACCGAGCAGTTTTGAAAGCCCAGCTGCACGTGGATCCTTCCTATGCTGTGCAGAGCTGGGTCAGTGTTTCATAAGTGATGGACACTTCTCTTGGCGGTCTGCTGATTTAACAGGTAACTGTAGGGGGCACAGGCGTGAGCATTTAAAATGATGTTGAAATTTTATGAATATCAAGCTTAGGATTTCATGAAATTTTTTTTAGCACAAGGTGAAGGTAGAAAGTTCTATTCTTAGTTCATAATTGATTTGAAGACAAATGTTAGTAAACAATTAACCTGTACGTGTGCCAACTCGGCAGAAGTCACGAAGATGACTCTATTAATTCCCATGGCTGCTATAACAAATTACTACAAACTCGGTGGCTTACAAGAACATACCTTTATTCTCTCACTGTTGTAGAGGCCAGAAGTCCGAAATCAGTTTCATTGGCCCAGCTCTGCAGCCTCCGGGGGCTGTAGGGGAGGTTTTGTTCCCGGCCTCTCTGCTGGCTGTGGATACTTCCTGGCTTGTGGCCACATCACTGCAGTCTCTGCCTCTCTGACCACATCACCTCTTTGTCTTCTGCATGCAGTATAGGTCCCTTTGCCTCTCCCTTATGAGGATGCATGTGATGGCCTTGAGGGCCCACCTGGCTAATCCAGGATACTCTCCCTACCTCCAGATCCTGAGTTTAGGTTCAACAATAAGGTCCTGCTGTATAGCACAAGGAACTATATTCAACATCCTGCAATAAAACATAACGTTTTATTATGGTGACCCGATGGTTAAAAATCTGCCTTGCAATGCAAGGGATGAGAGTTCAATCCCTGGTCGGGGAACTAAGATCCCACGTGCCTAGGTGCAGCTGAGCCCAAACCCCTCAACTAGAGAGCCTGTGTGCTCTGTAGCCCATGCAACGCAAGGATGATCTCACATGCCGCAACTAAGATGCGACGCAGCCAAAAAAAGAAAAAATAATGTAATGGAAAAGAATATGAAAAAGATGTGTGTATAATCGAATCACTTTTCTGTACACAAGAAACTAAGACATTATAAATCAACTATACTTCAACTGAAAATAAACCTTGAATTTAATCACATCTACAGAGTTTTCTTTTGGGAATTTCCTGGTAGTCTAGTGGTTAGGACTGCCAGAGGCTTGATCACTGGTCAGGGAACTAAAAACCCACAAGTCATGTGACAAGACCAAAAAAAAAAGTCTTCTTCTTTTCCAACCCCCTCCCTCGAACAAGGCAACATATTCACAAGCATCACCGATCAGGGTGTGGTTATCTTTAGGAAGAAGGGGACTGTTATTCAGCCTATCACAGTGGCATAGGAAATTTGGGACACAGCCAGTTAAGAAATGAAACTTCCTACCTGCAGAGTTTTTATACACCCACCTAAGGGGCTCCTCCTGCTGCAGTCGATGTTGCCCTCTGCTGCCATCTCCCTCTCACTAAGGATACAGAGGAAGGGGACATACAGGGGGAAGGACTGTTGTCTCCAGGCTCTCATTGCGTTAGGGAAGAAACAGCTGGGAGTGATCCTGGACCCATCTCATCCCCCACAACCTGAGATCCTTGGACAGATTCCTTGGTGCCTAGGTCAGCGACAGCCACCTTGAAAAAGATGAATTTTAAATTTCCCAGGTTCCAATGAATGTTGTTCTACTCCATACAGATCCCTACCATGGGGCCCCCTCTCAGATTTGCACTGTATTTATTTAAATTGCTTTTGAAATGTTAATCACCGAATGTTAATAAACACAGTAATTATTCTTGATTTTCCTTATGGGTTCCATTTAGGAACAGGAACTGATATTATTCATGATTTCACAAGGAAGCATGAGTTCCAAAGTAGGCTAATGTGCTTTACTTACGAAATTAATGAAGACATTTTCTTATTGCATAATCAGTACATTAGACCCAGGATGATGGCGTTTCAGGGAAGAAAGGTGCTGGAACAAGTTCTCATGGGATCTGATTAGTGCGTTCTCTTGGGAGACTTTCTGGAAGGAGGGTTTGTCAACTGAACTCTGCGAGGGAGTGAAAGTGTGCAGGCGGGGTGAGTGGGTGAGACAGACTCTGTCTCCATCAGCTTAGATCCCATCCGGCCTGCTCCCCACCCCCACGCCCACCACAGCCCCGGTGCATCTGCAGGGGCTTGTAATTGCTCTGATTCCGGTGGCACCAGCAAGTGATATCTCCTTTTGCCACACGGACAAGAGCAGACCAGAGGAGCCGGGGAGCTCTGGGGGAGAGGCCTGTCTGACGGTCTGCAGCTGGCCAGAAGGAAGCCAGACCAGTGTTAGCTCTTGCTCCAGTGCAAAGGCTGAGAAGCTTGGCAGGCAAGCTTGTTCAAAACGCCTGCAAAGATGAGGCTTGATGACCTTTCTTTTTTCTTTTTTTTCTGGCCTAGCCCCAAGGCTTACAGGATCTCAGGTCCCCAGCCAGGGATTGAACCTGCATCATAGCAGTGAAAGCATGGAATCCTGGCCACTAGGCTACCAGGGAACACCCTTGAAGAACTTTCTTTGACCTTGATCTTCTTGGGGCTCACCAGGTGAGAGATGCTGGCACTGGACAAACCCGCCCCCACCCCCCATTTCCTGCTCACCTCCTGGCACCCACCGATCCTGATTTAAATCCCAGACTTGTCTCTATAATGCATGCATGCTAAATTGCTTCAGTCGTGTCTGACTCTTTTGAGACCCCATGGACTGTAGCCCACCAGGCTCCTCTGTCCATGGGATTCTCCAGGCAAGAATACTGGAGTGGGTTACCATGTCCTCTTCCAGGGGATCTTCCTGACCCAGGGATTGAACAACCATCTCTTACATCTCCTGCATTGGCAAGCAGTTTCTTTACCGCTAGCACCATCTGGGAAACTCCTTTCTCTACACCCTGGTGCTTTTTATGAAAGATGTGCTGTTTAGGAAGATAGGAGGACTTGGTTCCTGTACTGACTTTGGTCAAACACAGGAGACCTCTTCAGGGAAAGAGGATTAAGTGGTGCAGAAGCTGGCGTGTGACCTTGCAGAGAGACAAAGTTCTGATCAGAGCTGGTCAGAGACTTGTGGGAAGGGATATCATGCTGGATTTACTTCAGGACCTTTCACTAGTGACCAATAGTTAGAAGCAATAAAGATTGGCCTCAAAAGATAAAATAAAAAAGAAGCCTGAACATTATATACATTTACATATGATAAGTGGGATTGATCTCACTATATATGATGCAGGAAGCATATAGAAATTTTTATTAAACTGTAGTTGATTTGCAGTGTGGTGTTAATTTCTGCTGCACAGCAGAGTGACTCAGTTGTACATATATACACATCCTTTTTCATATTCTTCTCCATTATAGTTTGTCACAGGACTTTGACTATAGTTCCTTGTGCTCTACAGTAGGACCCTGTTTTATTCATTCTATATATAATAGTTTGCATCTGCTAATCCTAAACTCCCAATCCCCCTCTGCTTGGCAATCTGTTCTCTATGTCTGTGAGTCTGTGTCTGTTTCAAAGATAGGTTCACTTGTGGCGTATTTTAGATTTCACATATAAGTGATATCATATGGTATTTAAACGTCTCTTTCTGACTTCCTTTTTTAGTACGATAATCTCTCGGTCTATCTATGTTGCTGAAAATGGCATGATTTCATTCTTTTTTATGGCTGAGTAGTACTCCACTGTGTATGTATCTTCTTTATTTGTTTATCTGTCTTCTTTATCCATTCATCTATCGACAATCATTTAGGTTGCTTCCATGTCTTGGCTATTGCGCATGGTGCGGCTGTGAACACAGGGATGTGTGTATCATTTTGATTTATAATTTTGTCTAGATATATTCCCAGGAGGGGCATTGCTGAATTATATGGTAGTTCTATTTTTAGTTTTTTAAGGAACCTCCATATTTTCTCCATAGTGGCTGCATCAACTTACATCCCCACTAACAGTGTAGGAGAGTTCCCTTTCCACCACACCTTTGCCAGCACTTTTTAAATTTGTGGACTTTTTAATGATGGCTGTTTTGAATGGTGTGAAATAGTACCTCACTGTAGTTTTAATGTACATTTCTCTGATAATTAGCGATGTTGAGCATCTTTTCATGTGCCTTTTGGCCGTCTGTATACTTTCTTTGGGGTTTCCCCAGTGGTTCAGTGAGTAAAGAATCCGCCTGCAATGCAGGAGACACAGGTTTGATCCCTGGGTCAGGAAGATTCCCTGGAGGAGGAAACAGCAACCTACTCTAGTACTCTTGCCTGAAAAGTCCCATCTCCAAAGGAGCCTGGCGGGCTGCAGTCCAAAGGGTCACAAAGAGTCGGACATGACTGAGCTGACTAAGCATGAGCAGGACGTTTTCTTTGGAGAAATGTCTATTTAGGTCTTCTGCCCGTTTTTCGATTGGGTGGTTTGTTTTTTTGGTATTGAATTTTAGGAGCTGCTCATATATTTTGGAAATTAAGCCCTTGTCGGTTGTATCATTTGCAAATATTTTCTCCTGATCTGTAGGTTGTCGTCTCATTTTGTTTGTGGTTTCTTCTGCTGTACAAAAGCTTGTACATTTGATTAGGTCTCATTTGTTTATTTCTGCTTTTATTTCTACTGCCTTGGGAGACTGACCTAAGAAAACCACGGTACGATTTACGTAAGAGAATGTTTTGTCTATGTTCTTGTCTAGGAGTTTTACGGTGTCATGTCTTGCTTTGAAATCTTTAAGCCATTAAGCATTTATTTTTTAATATGGTGTGAGGGTGTAGCCTAACTTCATTGATTTACATACAGCTGTCCAACTTACTCAGCACCACTAGAAGCATATAGAATTTGCCTTAATTTTTTTGCATGTTCCCTAAACTATCATGTTTATAACAAGCAATAATTAAATAAAATAAATTGATTTTCTGTCTTAGAATATTAAAAAAAAAAAAAAAGTCCCAAGTCCAGTGGAGTGATGGACTCAGGGGCTTTATAGGTCTCTCTGGTCCTTGGAGTCTGATTGCTTCCTGAGCCACTCATGCCTCTCTCCTGGGCAGAGGTGTGGGATGGACAGAAGCTGGGCTCTGGTGTCAGACAGCACTGGGTTTGAATCAAAGCCCACCACTCACAGCTGTGTGGTCTTGGGTTTGTCACTTATCTGGTCACGTGTCCTTGTCTGTAAAAATGGAGATACCACGTCCCTCATGAGGCTGTTGGCAATTACGAGACAGAAGGACCTTAGGCCAAGTCCCTGAGTCCAGCTCTTCTTGACCAGCAGCCTGTGCTCTTGATGGTGGTTCATGAAGAAGCTATTCAGTCCCTCTAGTTCGTTCACTGAAGCTTGTGTCCAGTCCTAGCTTGGGCCTTCCAGTCTCTTCCGTAACTGGCCTCACCTTACCCCTGTCCAGCGTTGCAGGTAGACACTGCCCAGGCACATCTGGGCACTTAGGGCTTGAGAAGCTGGAATCCAACCCGAAGAGCCAGAAAAATTCTAACACAGGGAGGGCTCAAGAGAGGTTCCAAGAGAAGACTGAACAGATCCGGCCGGTGGACCCCAGAACCTTGGACAGCTTGGCTTGTCACACCAGATGTGCCTCCCTTTGGGGACCTCCTGCCAATGTTTTCCAGTTTGGGTTCCATCAAAGGGTTTCCTCCCTGAGAGTGGAGACAGGGCTGGTGTGATCTGAAGGAGGTAGTGGGGAGCTCCCCCTAGTGGCCATCATTAAACTTGTCAAACCGGGGCCTTGGGGGGCCCCCACCAAGCCCCACTCCATCCCACCTTCAGAAAGGACAAGAGCTTTGTCCTTTCTGAGCCTGCTTTCCAAACCTGGCTATTCCCTCTTTACCCAAGGCCAGAGACCATAAACTAGAGATCCATGGTTCTAATTTACTTGGCCAGTACAGTGTTGTTGAAAAATTTTATTACATACCAATACTGAAACATCATATTTGACATAAAAATCCAGCTATGTAATTTCTCTTGAAAAATCAAAAGCTCTGGCAGCACTGAACTTGGGCTTCTGCCTGGCAACAATGGCGAGGACAGTTTACAAAAGAAGCAAAAATCCCTGCCTGCATGGAGTTTATTGTCTGGTGGGGGAGGGGAGAGAGGAACAATCAGTTCAGTTCAGTTGTGTCTGACTCTTTGTGACCCCACGGACTGCAGCACGCCAGGCTTCCCTGTCCACCACCAGTTCCCAGAGCTTGCTCAAACTCATGGCCATCGAGTCGATGATGCCATCCAACCATCTCATTCTCTGTTGTTCCCTTCTCTTCCTGCCATCAATCTTTCCCAGCATCAGGGTCTTTTCTAGTGAGTCAGCTCTTCGCATCAGGTGGCCGAAACAGCTCTTAATGAAGCCAAAAACTGATGTTTTTCAAATTGTGGTGCTGCAGAAGACTCTTGAGAGTCCCTTGGACCACAAGGATAGTGGAGGAAAGGGTGAGGCTACCCAGCTGAGAACATCCTGAATTCGCGACTCATAGAAATGACTATCTTTATTTTAAGCCACTGAATATTGGAGTGATTTGTTATACAGCAAGAGATCACTAGAATAGATTCTGACTTCAAGGAACTTAAAAATGAGTTGGAAAGCCAAGAAGTGAGTGAACCTAGCCAAGTTTATTAGATAGTGCCAGCTGTCTCAGGGTGACCAAGGCCCACACTGTAAAGCGCTGTCTATGTAAAGATAGTAAATACGCCACCCACTGGGGCTCCCCAGCTGGCACAGTGGCAAAGAATCCACCTGCCAGTGCAGGAGATGCAGGAAGCCAGGGTTCCATCCCTGGATCGGAAAGATCCCCTGGAGGAGGGAATGGCAACCCACTCCAGTATTCTTGCCTGGAATATCCTATGGACAGAGGCGCTGCAAAGAGTTGGACACAACTGAGTACGCACACACCCACACGTCCCACCTTTCTCTCCCTCCATCCCTATACCCACTCCCTTCCTTTGCTCCTATCTTGATTGACCTTCCAGATCCTTGATTTCTATCATAAGTTTGCAGTTCCCTGAAGGGCTGACACTTTCTCACACTCTCAGCTGCTAGCACCCTCAATTAACTAGCTACCTGGTCTCCCTGACTTGACTTTGAATATACTGCCAAGAGTAGAATCAAGGATGTTTAGACCACAAATCCCTGGTTCTGGCTCCTAGTTCTTGGCAACAGTCATCACATAAATTTTCCAGCAAGAGACACATCCGCATAATTAGACCAACGATATCGCAGACTCAGACACATGCAAAGAGGGCAGGGCTGGAGAAGGGTACTCTTCATCAAAACCTCATCATAAATTCAAGTTGAAGGACTGAAAAGAAACAAAACATGGACACGTCCCAAACCCAGCAGCTGGACCTCTCACTGAAATTTTGAAATCACTGCCGCTCGAATCAACATCTGGGAGAGAATAAAAAATAATAAAGATTTTAAAAGAACAGACGCTGGGCAATTACCAATTGAAGTGTGGATCAGGAATATAAATTCTCCAAGAGCCTAAAGACAGAAATATACATTGGCACATGGGTCTTCAGACTGAATTTCATCTAGCTGTCGCCACCATGCTTCTTTATTATGGCTAATATTTAGTTAGCAAACGCGCTTTTCTAAGCGATGAACATAATTATGTTCAGGTTGACATGACCTGAATTAGTGTTACTGAACTTTTGCTTATTCAGCACTGGCAGTGAAATCCAATGTCCAAAAAGATGTGGGTGCTGAGCAGTAGCCCCAGAGAACATTGGGAAGAATGTTGTATTTACATTTGGGCTTTTAAGTTTTGACTCTTCATTTATTAATTATGTTTAATTGGCACTTTTTTAAACCTTCTGAGCATGTGAAGAAATCTATCAATAGAAATAAGACTTACCTCACAGAGTTTTTGTAAGGATTAAGTTAAGTAATTTATCTCTGAGGTTCCTGCCATGATGCTTTTAGCTCTTTCACCTGTGAAATAGGAACAATACGTCTGTCACAGGGTCGAGTTATGTTATAAGGATTCCTTAACTTACAATATTACTTAAGCTACTTGTAAGACAAGTAAGAAACTTGCATGACAAGTAAGACACTTTTGGTTATAAATAACAGAAAGTGAGACACAGCAGCTTTAAAATGAAAGGTTTTGAATTGTCCTAGTTAAACAGAAGGTGGGAGGTAGGTGGTTCCAGGGTAGGCTCAATAATATCAACATGAGTCCAAGTCTTTGCTATTCATGTGACTCTCTCCTCATGGTAACAAAACGACTGCTTCGATGTCAGGCATCACATCTTTATGCCAGATCATTCAAAGCATGAAAGGAGAGGAATGTTTTCCAATGTCTCTCTTATCAAGGATGAAACATTTCTCAGACACTTCTAATAGATTCCCTTTGTATCTCATTGGTTAGAATCGGCCCATGGCTATCTCTTGCTAGGAAGGAATCTGCGGAAATGAATGTCCAGCATTTCTGAAAGCTAACGTGGGAAGCCATTTCTACCAGCAAGGAAGAAAGGAGAGAATAACTTTGGAGTAGGAAATAATACACTCTGAGCCTGCCACCATAACATGTGAGAGCACTTACTATGAGGGGACCCATTAATCAATGGAGGTAACACTTTTTTTTGAAAATTATCTGATATTTTTAAAATAAAATTTTATTTATTTTTATTCTTGGTTATGCTGGGTCTTTCTTGCTGTGAAGGCCGCTCTCTAGTTGTGTCGCAAGGGCGTCCCGTTGCGATGCTTTTCTTTTTTGTGGCGCACAGGCTCTAGGGCATGAGAGCTTCAGTAGTTGCAGCTCACAAGCTGAGTTGCTCTGTGACATGTGGGATCTTCCCAGATCAGGGATTGAACTCGTGACATCTGCATTGGCAGGCACCTTCTCCACTACTGAGCCACCAGGGAAGCCTGGAGGTAACATTTATGGAGTACTTAAAGAAGGAAATGGCAACCCACTCCAGTACTCTTGCCTGGAAAATCCCATGGATGGAGGAGCCTGATAGGCTATAGTCCACAGGGTCACAAAGAGTCAGACACGACTGAGTGACTTCACTTCTACTGTATTCTAGGCAACATTCAAAGTGTTTTACATGCATCGCTTCATTTTGTTTCTCAACAACCCTATGAGGAGGAGCTATAATTACTCTTGTTTTATAAATGTGAAAACTGAGGCATAATAGACTTTCTTAAGGCTCCCCAACCCATGAGTGTTGCTGCCAAGATATTGATCTGAGTCACAGCAGGTTGAGTCTTCAGAGGAAGACCAAGGTGGATGCTCAGTTCACCTCTAACCTGGTTCTCATACCAAGTTTAAGTAGGTTTGAGTTGTCATGTGGTTGTTTGATTACCTATTTATTACCTTAGAGTTGATCCTGTTCGTGAAGTATTACCATAAAGCAATGGGATCTTTCACATTGTCCAGAAATTGCAGAAGTTACATTGTGGTGGTCAGATTTGCTGGGTCTGTGAGGTCAGCAACCCCAGTTGGTGGCGGTGGGGGGAGGAGTCGGGGGGATGCAGGCCTAGTGGGAAGTCCTGAGCCTGGGAAGACACGGCCCAGGGCACCACCAGCTGTGGACAGTCTTTCTTTGACCTCCTATTACTCCAGGCCTAGGCTGGCTCAGTCCTTATCGTCGACAGATTTACCGACAAGTGAAAAGGAAATTAAAACAGCGTGCTAAATTCCATGATGGGGAGGTTCAGGATGTCAGCAGCACCCGCGGGAGGGGCAGGCCCAAGCAGGCTTCTAGAAGTCTTCTTGTTAGGGCTTCCTTGATCTCCCGCCCTGCTTCCTCCTGCTTCTGCTGCCCTATTCTTCACCGCAGTATACCAGCCTGCCCAAGGCAGCCAGACTTGTCATCCCGAAGCAGTGTTTTCTCAACTTTTTATTACCATTATCCACCCCTCCCCAACCCCGTGAAATGTGAATACCATGGATATATTGTATGTCTGCTTATGTATTGTACACATATCTGTGCTTTATTTGTACGAAGGGTAAGATTCTTCTACCTCTTGAGAACCAATTTTTGCCCCTGGTTGAGAACATACTCCTAAAAGAATAAGCCTCCTTCCCACAGATTGGCAATACAATGGTCCTTGACTGTGCTCCAGTGTATCCTGCATGAAGCCCTTCGGTCTTCCCCGAGGGGTGTTTAGTAGAAGAGCTCTTTAATCTGGTGCTGGAAGTTAAAGGCACAGATGAAGGGTATATCTAGGGAAGTCTCTAGTCAGTGGTTGGATTAGTTACCTGTTTTTCCATAATAATTACTCTGAAATGAAGCAACTCAAGACACACATTATCTTTCAGTTTCTGTGAATTACAAATCCTGGTGAGACTTAGCAAGGTTCCCTGGCTCAGGGAGTCCCATAGGCTTAACCAAGATGTTGGCTCAGGCCAAAGTCATTTCAGGCTCCACTGGGGAAAGATCTGTTCCCAAGTTCATTGCGTGCATTGTGTGCGTGCTCAGTCATGTCCGACTCTTTTGCAACCCCCTGGGCTCTAGCCCGCTAGGCTCCTTTGTCCATGGGATTTTCCAGACAAAAAATACTGGAGTGGGTTGCCATTTCCTTCTCCAGGGGATCTTCTTGACCCAGGGATCAAACCCTTGTCTCTTGCATCTCCTGCCTCCTAAGCCCCATCCGATGACTCTTAAGAAAAAGAGGGGGAGTGAGGGTCCTCACTCCTGAGATCAGGTCACAGAAGACTGTGACGTCTGTTGTGCTCCTGCCCTCTCTCTCCTGCTTGCCCTCTCCCCATCTCTCCTTGTTCCTCCCCTTCCCCGTCTTCCTCTCCTGCCCCACCCCTAACCACTGCCTCCCAGGTTACAAGCTGCCCTGAAGGCGGGAGCAGCGGTGCTCTTTGGGAAGGAGAGGAACTAGGTGGGCTAGAGGCAGAGCATTGAGTAGATGCCAGACAGGAAAGGCTCTGGAACTAAGCGGGTGGGCCTAGCATCCCAGCCCAGCCATTTGCTTGTTGTGGGAACTTGTAGGGAGTAAATTGACCTCAACCTGAGTTTTCTCTTCTCTAAGGTAATCCCTAACACACAATGAGGCTGAGAAGATGAAATGAGATACTAAAACCCCTTAGTACAGTATCTGCTGCAGAGCTAGCATTCAGCTAATGTTCATTATTGTTATAATCAATTCAGTTCAGCTCAGTTGCTCAGTTGTGTCCGACTCTTTGCAACCCCATGGAGTGCAGCACGCCAGGCTTCCCTGTCCATCACCAACTCCCGGAGTCTACCCAAACTCATGTGCATCGAGTCAGTGATGCCATCCAACCATCTCATCCTCTGTCGTCCCCTTCTCCTCTCGCCTTCAATCTTTCCCAGCATCAGGGTCTTTTCAAGTGAGTCAG
>SJYX01024681.1:8465-74958 GCA_006410675.1 Oreotragus oreotragus
CGCGTTTGCATCTCCACGAGGCCACATTTGCCAAAGGACCTGGGGCAGACTCTGCCTGCATCCTTGCTGGAGGAATTTTAAGGTACATAGAAGAATACAACGTAAATCACAGTTAATCCTTGATGGGTTTTGTTAGTGAACTTTGTTTCTTAGGACATTTTTCTTCCTGGTGGCCCATTTTGGCATCCTCACTGCCTAGCTCAGTGTTGCAGGGTGCGGCCACTCCCTGCTGCGGGTTCGTTATAGGGGAGGGGGAGTAGGGTAGAGGAGAGAGGCTTGGCGGGTGTGGCCATGGACATGTCCAGGGTGCTGGGCACACAGGCCGCCTGGTCACAGAGCAAGTGATCCTGGGGCAAGGCCGGCACTCAGCGCCGCCTGTGGGGCACTGCTCCCGGGCTTCCCTCCGCCCCCTGTGCCTCAGCACACCTGCTGCATTCACTTCTTCGGGACTGATCTGCTGCATTTTCAAGCGCTCTGAAAGTTTTCACTTTCACAGATTTTGGAGAGATACTTTTGGAACGCAGGCTGTTCTTTCGGTGCTTGTCAGCCTGATCCCTCCCATAGCCTGAGTCCCGTTCTCAGCCTCGGATTGGCCTTGTGGGGGTCAGCGGCGGTGAATGTGACTCAGTGATGCAGAAGTTAGCCTCTCTGACACTGGTGTTCAGTACGTGCTTGACAGTCACAGCCTTGCCCGCTGCATGGGCTGCTGCTTGCTGCTCCTCTCCCGCCCCGCTGAGGGTCCGGGTGTGCTGTGGACGCAGGGACGGACTCTGGGCTGTGGACATAGCTCTGCTGGCGGAGGGGGCGCCAGTATGCTGCCTGTGGGCTGATTCTGTTCCGTTTTCTTCTCCCTTGAGGCTTCGGATACATTCCTGAAGGAACCGTCTCCCTCACCTTTCATTTAGAAACCGACAGTTTCCTCCTGTCTCTCTGGTTGGCTGTAGCAGGGGGGTCTGCCCTAGAGTGGGCAGTGCACGTGGCTCCCTGCACAGGCGTCAGCCCGCTGCCCTCTCTTCCCCGCACCGCCGGCTGCCCCGCCTCCCTGGGAGTGGTCCCGGTGGTCCCAGCGCCAGCGGGTCCAGGCGGAGGAGGGCCGTCAGAGCCTGTGCCTCAGGATGTCAGCGCTCCGCAGCTAGCAGAGTGCGGTCAGCGTGTGCGGGGCGGACGCTGGAGTGTTCCCTTCCTCCTCCACCGCGGCCGTGCCTGCCCTCCAGATCTGGGGTCTGCCAGCCTTTTCCTCTCCTTCCCCAGGACCTGAGCAAGAGTCCCAAGACCATGAAGAAGCTGCTGCCCAAGCGCAAGCCGGAGAGGAAGCCCTCGGACGAGGAGTTCGCTCTGAGAAAAAGTGAGTGCCTGCTGCGGGGGGGCGGGAGGCAGGGCCTCGGGGTGGGGACGGGCTTTCCAGCACCGCAGAGGGGAGCCAGTGCCCAGCCTCCGGTCCGCTCTCGGGGACGTCTGGGTGGGGCCACTCAGCCCCCTCAGTGCCGGCTGCATCAGCTGTGCTAACAGCATCCTCTGTGAGCGTGGCCCCGCTGTGGACACTGACTCCCAGCGGATCCTGCAGGGAGTTAAACATTGTCCTCACAGAAACCTGTTAAACTTGTCAGCCTGATCCCTCCCAGTTGTTAAACAACTGGTCCAGTTGGTGACATGGAAGTCAGTTTCTCGGTGGCTCCTAAGCCCTCCGTGTAACGCTGACTCTTAGGAGGGAGCACCTGGCCTGCCTTGTGTGTGTTTATATTAATATCATGAGATGTTGTCCAAACATTTTTGGTACAGCTTATAAGTGGCTCAGTCCTCCATTCTTCCCCTTTTTTAAAAATTGGTTGAGCCTTTAAAAATATATATCTAATATTCTAGAAAATATAGAAAAATTTAGAACAATAGCAGAAATTAACCGTATAGCTCTATGAGGCACGTGGGGTGTGAGGGCTGCCTGGCACCGGCAGCGTCAGGCGCTGCAGCTCCGCAGGCTCCGTCCTCCACCAGGTGGCCCCCTGGTGCAGGCGAGGCCAGTCTGGAGGGGCCCCAGCTCAGGCCAAGCTCTGGAGCCATGCCTGCACTCTCTGGGCTGCTGCTGCTGCTGCTGCTAAGTCACTTCAGTCGTGTCCGACTCTGTGTGACCCCATAGACGAAAAAAAAAAAAAAATACACATTTTAAGAGTCTGGTAATTTTTATATGGTGACAAAATTCCTATAATGTACAGTTTTATAGAATAAAAATCCTGCTGCTGCTGCTGCTAAGTCACTTCAGTCGTGTCCGACTCTGTGTGACCCCAAAGACGGCAGCCCACCAGGCTCCCCCATCCCTGGGATTCTCCAGGCAAGAATACTGGAGTGGGTTGCCATTTCCTTCTCCAATGCATGAAAGAGAAAAGTGAAAGTGAAGTAGTTCAGTCTGTCCGACTGTTAGCGACCCCACGGACTGCAGCCCACCAGGCTACTCCGTCCATTGGATTTTCCAGGCAAGAGTACTGGGGTGGGGTGCCATTGCCTTCCCCAATAAAAATCCTACAGGGTGTAAAAAAAATAATAAAATTTCCATATAAATTGTGCAAAAAAAAAGTTGAATAAAAATCATATGATCTAAATAGATGCATAAAAAGTTTTCAACAAAATTAAACACCCATTTGTTATTTAAAAGAAAATCTTCTATAAAATGAAAAGAAAATCTTCCATAAAATGGGCATAGAGAAACTACCTCAACATAGTAAAGGCCACATATGACAAATCCACAGCTAATATCACACTCAATGGTAAAAAACTGAAAGCATTTCCTCTAAGATCAGGAATAAGGCAAAGATGTCTAGTCTTCATCACTTTTATACAATATAGTTTTGAAAATTCTAGCCACAACAATTTGAGAAGAAATAAAGCTAATCCAAATTGGAAAAGAAGAAGTAAAACTGTCCCTGTTTGCAGATGACGCGACACTATACGTAGAAAATCCTAAAGATGTTACTAGAATGCTACTAGAACTCAATGAATTCGGTAAAGTTTCAGGATAAAAATTTAAAACACAGAAATCAGCTTCACTCTTATACACTAATAATGAAAGATCAGAAATAAAAATTAAGAAAACAACCCCATTTACCACTATAAAATACTTGGAAATAAACCTAGCTGAGGAGGCAAAACACCTGTACTCCAAAAACTATTAGATGCTGATGAAAGAAATCAAAGAAGACACAAATAGATCAAAAGATATAACATGTTCTTGGTTTGGAAGAATCAATAATGTCAAAATGGCAATACTATCCAAGGCAACCCACACATTTAATTCAACCCCTATCAAATTACCAATGGCATTTTTCATAAACTAGGAAAAAATTTTTAATTTGTATGGAAACACAAAAGACCTCAAATAGCAAAAACAGTCTTGAGAAAGAAAAACAGCTAGAGGAATCAGGCTCCCTGACTCTAATCTATTGTACAAACCTATAATCATTCAAACAGTATGGTACTGGCACAAAAATGGAACTGAAGATCCATGAAACAGGATAGAAAGCCCAGAAATAAACCTACTCATCTATGGTCAATTAATCTATGGCAAAGGAGGCAAGAATACAGTGGGAAAAAAGCATTCTCTTTAATAAGTGGTATTGGTAAAACTGAACACCTACATATAAAAGAATGAAATTAGAACATTCCCTAACAAAATACACAAAAATAAACTCAAAATGGATTAAAGACCTAAATGTAAGACCAGAGTCTAGAACTCCTAGAGGAAAATATAGGCAGAACACTCTCTGACATAAATCACAGAAATATCTTTTTGGATCCCCTCTCCCAGAGTAATGGAAATAAAAACAAAAATAAACAAGTCAAACCTAATTAAACTTAAAAGTTTTTGCCCAGCAAAGGAAATCATCAACAATGTGAAATGACAACCTACAGAATGGGAGAATGTATTTGCAAATGATGCGACCAACAAAGGGTCAAGCTCCAAAATATACAAACAGTTCATGCAGCTCAATATCACAAAGACCCAATAAGCAAAAGATCTAGATAGACATTTCTCCAAAGAAGACATACATATGACCAAAAAGGAAAATGAAAACCTGCTCAACATTGCAAACTATAGAGAAATGCCAATGAAAACTACAGTGAGGTATCACCTCACACTAGTCAAAATAACCACCATCAAAAAGTCTATAAATAATAAATGCACCTAACCTGCCTCTTGAGAAATCTGTATGCAGGTCAGGAAGCAACAGTTAGAACTGCACATGGAACAACAGACTGGTTCCAAATGGGAAATGGAGTACGTCAAGGCTGTATATTGTCACCCTGCTTACTTAACTTATATGCAGAGTACATCATGAGAAACGCTGGACTGGAAGAAATACAAGCTGGAATCAAGACTGCCAGGAGAAATATCAATAACTTCAGATATGCTGATGACACCACCCTTATGGTAGAAAGGGAAGAGGAGCTAAAGAGCCTCTTGATGAAAGTGAAAGAACAGAGTGAAAAAGTTGGCTTAAAGCTCAACATTCAGAAAACAAAGATCAGGGCATCTGGTCCCATCACTTCATGGGAAATAGAAGGGGAAACAGTAGAAACAGTGTCAGATTTTTGGAGGGTGGGGCTCCAAAATCACTGCAGATGGTGATTGCAGCCATGAAATTAAAAGACGTTTACTCCTTGGAAGAAAAGTTATGACCAACCTAGACAGTATATTCAAAAGCAGAGTACATTACTTTGCTGACTAAGGTCCGTCTAGTCAAGGCTATGGTTTTTCCTGTGGTCATGTATGGATGTGAGAGTTGGACTGTGAAGAAGGCTGAGCGCCGAAGAATTGATGCTTTTGAACTGTGGTGTTGCAGAAGACTCTTGAGAGTCTCTTGGACTGCAAGGAGATCCAACCAGTCCATTCTGAAGGAGATCAACCCTGGGATTTCTTTGGAAGGGATGATGATAAAGTTGAAACTCCAGTACTTTGGCCACCTCATGCGAAGAGTTGACTCATTGGAAAAGACTCTGATGCTGGGAGGGATTGGGGGCAGGAGGAGAAGGGGACAACCAAGGATGAGATGGCTGGATGGCATCATGGACTCGATGGACTTGAGTCTGAGTGAACTCCGGGAGATGGTGATGGACAGGGAGGCCTGGCATGCTGCAATTCGTGGGGTCGCAAAGAGTCGGACATGACTGAGCGACTGAACTGAGAGAGGTTGTGGAGAAAAAGGAACCCTCTCCACTATGGAGAACAGTATAGAGGTTCATCTAAGAGCTAAAAATAGAGCTACCCTATGATCCTGCAATCCAACTGCTGGGCATAATTCAAAAAGATACATGCACCCAATGTTCACTGCAGCACTATTTACAATAGTCAAGACATGAAAGCAAACCAAATGTATATTGACAGATGAATGAATAAAGACGTGATGTGCATGTGTGTGTGTATGGAATATTACTCAGCCATAAGAATGAAATAATGCCCATATGCAGCAACATGGAAGTACCTAAAGAGTACCACGTACTAAGTAAAGTAAGCCAAAGACAAAAATCATACAAACATTATTTCCACATAGAACCTAAAATTTTAAAAGACAGAGATGATCTTATTTCCAAAAAAAAAGAGACTCACAAAGAGAGCAAACAAACTTATGACTGACAAATGGGAGAGGGGGTAGTGAAACAGATATATTAGGAGGTGGGGTTAACAGACACACATGCTCAGTTGTGTCCGACTCTTTGCAGCCCCGTGGACCAGGCTCCTCAGTCCATGGGATTCTCCAGACAAGAATATTGGGGTGGAGCGCCATTCTCTTCTCCAACATATATACACCCTGCATAAAACAGGTAGCCAACAGGAAACCATTGTACAGCACAAGGAACTATATTCGATGTTAAGTAGTAACCTATCTATAAGGGAAAAGAATCTGAAAAAGTGTATGTGTGTGGTGTACATGTGTGTGTGTGTGTATGCGCTGCTGCTGCTGCTGCTAAGTCACTTCAACAGTGTCCGACTCTGTGCGACCCCATAGATGGCAGCCCACCAGGCTCCGCCGTCCCTGGGATTCTCCAGGCAAGAACACTGGAGTGAGCTGCCATTGCCTTCTCCAATGTATATGTGCTACATAATATATAAAAGTGTATGTATGAAGTAAGCAAGGAAAACATAAGAAAAATGGGACTACATCAAACTAAAAAACTTGCACAGTGAAGGAAATTATCAACAAAACAAAAAGGTCACCTACTGCATTTGGGAAGACATTTGCAAATGATACATCTGATTAGGAGTTAACATCCAAAATATACAAAGAACTGGTACAACTCAATATCAAAAAAAAAAAAAAAAAAAGCCCAACCCCACTAAAAAATAATCAGAAGACCCGAAGAGACATTTTTCCAAAAAAATACATATAGATGGCAAATGGATACATAAGAAAGATTCTCAATATCACTAATCAGCAGAGTAATACAAATCAAAACTACAATGAGATGCACCCCAATGTTCATTGCAGCAATATTGAAAATAGCCAAGACATAGGGAAATAACATATGTTCAATTAAAAATGAATGGATAAAGAAGATGCACTATACACACACACACACACACACACACACACACACACACAGGAATACTACTCAGTCATAAAAAAGAATGTCATTTGCTGCAACACGGATGGATCAAGAGAGTATCATACTAACTAAATTAGAAAGAGAAAAGCAAATAACATGATACCATGTATATGTGGAATCTAAAACATGACACAAATGAACTTAGCTAAGAAACAGACTCACAGACATAAAAATCAAGCTTGTGGTTGCCAGTGGGGAAGGGAGTTGAAGAGAGATGGATTGGGAATTTGAAGTCAGCGGATGTAAGCTATTATATACACAATGGATAAACAAGATCCTACAGTATGTGTGCTAGCTAAGCCACTTGTCATGTCCGACTCTTTGTGACTCCATGGACTGTAGCCTGCCAGGCTCCTCTGTCCACGGGATTCTCCAGGCAAGAATACTAGAGTGGGTTGTGATGCCCTCCTCCAGGGGATCTTCCCAACTCAGAGATCAAACCCACATTTCTTATGTCTCCTGCATTGGCAGGCATATAGAGAACTATACTCAATATCCTGTGATAAACCATAACAGAAAAGAATATAAGAATGTGTATATGTGTGGGTATATATATACACACACGTATATATATAAAACTGGACTTTGCTGTACAGTAAAAATTACATTACAAATCAACTAAATATTTTAAAAACTACAATGAGATACCACTTCACACATGTCAGATGGCTATTATCAAAATGATGACACATAGAAAGTGTTGGCAAGGATGCAGAGAAAGTTTTCTTATGCACTTTCACTATGAAAAACAATATGGAGATTCCTCAAAAAAGTAAAAGTAGAACTACCATAAGATCCAGCAATTTCACTTTGGGGTATTTTTTCATTTTGGGGTATTTTTACAAATAAAAATACTAACTCAAAAAGACATTAAGCACCCCCATGTGCAGCACAGTAGTATTTACAATAGCCAAGATATGGAACCAAATAGCCAAGATATGGAAGCAACTTAAGTACCCACTGATAGATGAGTGGATAAAAGTGTGGTGTATATAAACAATTAAATACTATTCAACCATAAAAAAAAATGAAATCTTGTCAATTTTGACGACATAGATGGACCTAGAGGGTATTATGCTAAGTGAAAGAACAGAAAGACAAATACTGTATGGTTTCACTTATATGTGGAATCTAAAAAACAAACCAAATGGATAAATATAACAAAACAGAAACACATATACAGAGAACAAACAGGTGGTTGCAGGGATGGGGAGACAGAGGGAGGGAGAATGAGTGAAATAGGGAGGTTAAGAAGTATAAACTTCCAGTGACCAAACAAATGAATCATGAGAATGAGATGTACTGTGTGGGGCATATAGTAAATAATATAATATCTCTGCATGGTGATAGATGGCAACTAGACTTATCATGGTGATCATTTTGTAATGTATAGAAATACTGAATCATTGTATTGTGCACCAGGAACTACTATAGTGTTATAGGTTAATTATACCTCAAAAAACAAACAACAAACTCATAGAAAAAGAGATCAGATTTGTTATTACCAGAGACAAGGGATGGAAAGAGGGGGAGTTGGATGAAGACAATTAAAATATACAAACTTCCAGTTAGAAGATAAGTACTAACTAAGCATGTAAAGTGCAACCATGATCAATCTAACAGTAGTGTATGTTACGTACAAAAGTCGTTAAGAGGGTAAATCCTATGAGTTCTCATCATAACAAAAATAATTCATCTATATGAAATTACGGATGTTCATTAAACTTATTGTGGTAATCATTTCATGATGTAGGTCCAGTCTTATGCTATACACCTTAAACTTACACAGCACTGTATGTCAATTACTTCTCAATAAAATTGGAAAAAAAAAATAAATTTAGAAATAAATAGGGGGCAGAATAATATTATGTTTCATTTTTTCCCCTACATGTGGTCTCATTTCTTTCATATGGCAAACTCCATTAAGGATTTATAATGAATAAAGGGTAAACAACGTCAACCCAGTAGACCATGGACATGAACTCAGACACCTCTGCAAACACATGACAGTAAGGAGAGCTTCTGAGTTCATATTCCCTAGGTTAGCAAGAGAAATGACTTGTTTGTTCCTGCTCAAAGATGTGGTGTGGCAGGATGCATTAAACACCCATGAAAGAAGAAGCTGGTCACTCATCTAGAGACCAGAAAAGAGGAAGAGCAAGGCTTATGGCTTAGCAGTTACAAGAGAGGAGGATGCAAAGAAATTTCATCAACACCTATTTCTCCACTATCAATTTCTAGAATCCAAAAAGCCTGAACCATCAGCATTTCTCCCTGTTGTGCACCTAGATTTACAAGTTCCCATCCACTACAGCCAGGAAAAGCCATAGCCTCAGCAGTGCTGAGGGGATAACACCCACCGCAAGGTGTCCCTGACATGTAGGGCCATCAGCACTTTCTAAGACCCACTGCTTTTCCAGGGACAAGTCACAATATTGATGAATCCAACATGAAGATGGGGTTACTACTGCTGGGTGCTGTGAGAAGCCAAGAGATGTCCTCCAATATGACCCATCAATGACTCTTCTGTTCCTCTTCCCATGCCTTCTCTGAACTGCTGCAAGGCTGCCTAAAACAATCCTCCCCTCCCCTCACTGCTCCCCAGCCCTAGGCAGCAGATGCCTCCAGGACAGGCCTGCTGACCAGTTACTGCTTTTCCCTGCATTCCTTCATTAATAGGTTTCCCTGTTCCAGCCCTGACCACCCACAGACTTGGGTCCTCACTGAAGCCAGAGTGATACTGATAAAAGTTAAACAGCATTATGTCACACCCCTACTTAAAACCTTTTAATCACCTCCTATTGGCCTTAAAAAAAATTAAAAGATCAAATTCCACATGATTCCGTGGCCCCTCTGCAATCTGGACCCTGTTAGTCTTTCTACTCTGATTTCTCTCATCACTCTCCTTACAGTCCCCATTCCTCCTTGCACCCCCTCATGTCTATTCTACAGAAATACCCAACTCAGCTTTTTCTATTTGAAGGCCATGATTCATGTTGTCTCCTCTGTCAGTCATAATCTAATGCCCATGGTCAGTCCTTTCACCTGGCTAATTTGTACCTATCTTTTCAATATCAACTCAAACTGCACTCCTAGCACTTCCTCTAGGAGTTCTCCCCTGGCCCCCCAAGTCAGAGATAAGACCACTTCCTATATGCTCCCATAGAATCAAGAACTTACCATCTCAGAGCCCCTATAATTCTAGAATTTATTAGTCTATAAACTCCAGTGGGGCAGAGAACTGATCTGTCTGGACCATAGTTGCATCTTCCATATTAAATGCATGACTGGCATGCGGCAGTGCTCAATAAATGTCTGCTAAATGAAAGAATTAATTTCTCAGTTTCTATGAGGAATGAAGTAAGAGCTTCCTGATACTAAAGGCATTTCCCTTTTAGCGACTCTCTCTTCCTAGACCCAACTCCAAGTTCAAGAAAGTTTCAGATCCTCCCAAACTGGGAACCTTTGTGGCTTTCTTGGCCGCTCTCTCTCTCTGGCTGGTCAGTATTCTCCTGTGCAACCCCACCTCCAGTCTAGGAAGAACCTCAAAGAATGAGAAGTATTTGGTTAGCAATAGGAAGAGCGTTGCAGGCAAACTGAATAGCATGAGAAAGGAGAAGGAAATTTGCAAATCTCTGGGAGGAGAAGGGCAAGAGGAAGCACCCTGACTCTAAAAGATGCACAAAAAGGATTTTTTTTTTTTTTTTAGGAAAAGACTTTCTGTGAGAAAAACATGAACCAAAGTGGGGTTTTATCCATGAGGAGCTATTTTTGTTCCAACAAAATTTCACAACAGATACAAAATGTGGACGTGGGAAAGGATGAATGGATTCAGTGACAATGACACCTTGATCTAATGGCCCCATCTGGCCAATGGGTTTTAAGGCTCATCAGAAAGTTCTAAGTCAACTTGTTAGGGCTTGAAAACTCTCTGGAGACTAAGTTAACATATTCTGTTTTCATGAGCTCAGAGTCCCTCGAGCAGGTAAAAGGAAGAACAGTTCTTTAAGCAGGATGGCAAAAGGGACTCTCCAACGTGACAGGTGCCAATGAGAATGCAGGCGAGAAGAAGAAATTTAATCTCTCAGGAAGTTATTAGGAGTACTGGCCACTGGCCAACACTTTCTTCCTTTCTCCTTCTTGGTTTGCTAGATCGCTTTGAGGGATTAGCACTAACAGATAGCCAGTACACAGGATGAACGTAATATACATTTGTGCAATACAAAGGTAACTAAAGAGAAAATATCCATGTAACTCCTTCCATCTCTTATTTTAGATCTTCCTACAAGCACTTTTCATTTTAAAATCCCCAGGCAATTAAGCATAGAGCAAGACCATATCCTTTCTAAAATTACCTTTAAGCCTTACAATTATTTCAATGCTTTCAATTTCTCTGATAACACCTTCCAAAATATCTTTAAAACTTTTTATCTTTAATATAATGAATAAATCTTTTTTAATTTTGTCATTTTTGCCTTTGTAGAAGATATGCTCTATTTCATATTTAATGCAGAGTGATAATATAATCACTGTTGTATGAATTAAACATTTCTCTGAGGTTTGTGAAAATTGTTTCTTATTAATGATTTTATCCAAGTGTTTTTATTCTGTAAAACATGTGGTTATAACAAAAATTAAGAATTCAAGTCCACGTTTCCTCCAATCCAATCTTTTCTTTATAATAACAACAACCCAGATATATCTAATGGAGTATTCATAGTAATATATCAGATTATAGTGTAAATTTGAGGAAGTAAATTTTAGTTCTTTTATTGTCTTATATTTATCAATTCACCAAAATACCCCAGCTGACATTCACTGATGTTAGAGAAAAGAAAAAGCCATCTTCTATTGAACTTTCAGATCAGTGAGGGTCTAAGGAAATAGACTGGTGGTGGCGGGGAGGGGGGAAACAGGTGATAAAGAAGGATTTGCTAAAATAAAATCTAGTTTAGGATTTTGAAATTCAGCCATTTACAAGTGCTGAAGCAAACATTATTTACATAAAAACATTGTTCCTTTTTTGAAATCACCCCAAAGCAGAAAAAATGGAAGAAGGTAAGTCACTGAATAGGTTTTATCTTACCCTTGCCTTCATCTCCTGCAAGGGGTTAAGATGTTGGTTTTCATGTGTCAAAGTCTTGCTGGATTTTTATAAGAAAGACAGGTCTGGGGAAAGTAGGAAGAGAGAGAAATGTAACCCAAATAATAGCTAGGTACTTTACCTATATTCATTTATGTGAGTACTCTTTTGGAAAAGATTGAGAGTGATGCTTGCATGAAGAATTTGATTTTTTTTTTTTAAGTTCAGGTTTTGAATCTTGGACACAGAATGTAGTTCTTCTAATAGAAAAAAAAAATGGCAAAGTCAAAATAAAACTCCAGTTTGTTTAGGGAAAATAAGAAGTTGATTTCAGATACCTTGAGATTAAGGGCCATAAAAAGACATCCAAGTTGGAAATGCTACTCAAGTAGCTGTCTGCATAAGTGGGGAGTACTGGTCATATTATGATTCCTCATAGAGGTCCCTACTTTACAATTAAAATGGGTATGCTAGGGTGCAGGTGACTCAACACTTTAAGTAAAGGATTAAAATGGAGTTTCTCTTTAAAGATTGGAGGCCATTCAACAATCAGGTTATTATAGTTAATTCCCCTTGCTCCGATTCCACAATCACCAAGCAACCTGCTGATAATAACTTGCTTTCCCACAGAAGTCTGCCTACAGGGAAAGAATATACTAACCATGCATGCTGAAGTGAACATTCTGGTCCTCCTGACAGTTACACTGTACATTTTCAATTAATAAATTGTGGTTCACCTGTCTAGATCATCTGTCTCCTGAGCTATATTACTCTGCCCCAGAAATGTAGATCTGTTTTTGGTATGCTGTTGACTTATGGTCTAAAGTGTACAGGACAAATGACCCACCCTGGCCATAATAAACTCACCAACAGGCCACCAAGGGCAGGGCCAGCTGATCTGCTCAAGGGGCAGCAGGATGTGGTGGCTGCAGGCTTGTCTTTTGCAGTCAAAGCAACTGACCTTGGATTCCTATTTTTTTCCACCAGCATTACAGAATCCAGGGCAGGTAAGCTGTCTAACCCTCAGAACATACCTGGACAGGCCGTTGGGAAAAGGGAGCTCATTATATAGCTATCTTGAAGGCAATCCTCTGAACGTCTTCTGTCAAAATGTCTAAATAAACATTAGGATAAAATGAGGACAGCAAGGGTAACTCCTGTAAGACATTCTGCAGCAAAGGAGGTAACTGCAACTGGGTAATGAGACTTTAAAGAGAAGATGTATTTACAGTGGGCATCCAGGGCCATAGCGATAAACTGAGGGAATAAAATCAGTAGGAAGAGAGAATGAAAATAGGAGGGAGGGGGACAGCAAGACAAAGGAATCAGAGGAGACTGGAAAAGAAAGGGGAAAGGGAGAGGTGGAGCAGTTGGAGAAGGGACAGGAGGAGTAGGGCAAACAGAGTGCTGCCAGGAAGCACCCTCAGCCTGGCTTCATCTCAGGGTCAAGGGAGGAACGGGGGTGTGCCCGAGGAGGAGCCACTACATCCTGTGAGCAGTGCATCCTCTCCAGTTCTCAGAACTCAGCAACAAGACCCCAGAGAGCTTCAAGGAGCCCAACTCAGCCCTCACCCCTGTGAGGTCTCTAGCCCCGCCACCCGTCTGTTCTCCTGTCTCCATTCTGCTCTTGCCTCCCTCTCTCCCCAGCTCTGCCTCCTCTTCCTCTTGGGAGGCACTGTCCTGAACAGGAGAGACTTTCTGGAGAGCAGACCCCAAGCCGAGCTCAGCCACTTTCTATCTAGTGTCACTTTGACCAGGTCACTTACCCTTCCTAAGACTCACTCTCCGAATCTGTAAAACAGAAGAAAGAATGCCTTCCTCCCAGGGCTGTTGTGAGAATATACAGCTCACTCCATAAAAATGTGATCCCTCCCCCTCCTTCCTTCCTCCCCATCTGTCCTCTCTCCTCCTACTCCCTCCCCTTTTCTCTGCTTTCACTCCCTCAGTTTCCTTTCCCTGTTTCCTTCTCTTTCACTTTCTCACTAAGGCACTTGCCTTCCAACCCAACCCACCTCCTTTCTGAAAACTAACCCACCAAGAGAGAGGGGAGGTGGGCTGAGGCTTAGGTGAGTGGAAGAACCCCTCTGCTTGAGCAATAGTGGGGCCTAAGGATGGGAAGAGGGATGGCAGAATTAGGGAGTTAGCCCCTTCTTTCCTCCTCTGCTGTCCACCTTCTCTGGTCCTGCCCCTGCCTCTATTCTCCCTCTGGCCCTAGGTTCCCAGAAGCTCAAAAGCAAAGCTTCAGTGAGTCCTCCCACCTCTGGACATGGTGACCTTGCAATCATATATGCTGGCAACACTGCCTATCAGCCCAAGAATATTCCCCCTGCTTCAAGCCTCTAAGGGATGGGGTGGGGGAGGGAGCACAGCTCTGAGACTCCAGGAAAGGGATATTTTTGGTCCAAAAGGGAAATCTCAGCCTTGGGAGGTTAGACCAGTGATGGATAAAGTAAAGAATAAGCCCACGCCTCAGTCCTACATGTGTGCAGTTTTGACTATGAAGTGAGAGTAGGAGGTATAGATAATGTTCTCATCATATTTGGTGTCAGTGACAACTGCCAGCACCCATAGGGCTTGCAGAATGAAGATACCAGGCAAAAATAAAAGTAAAAAAAATTAAGCCAGTCTGTGTATGTGTTTGTCAAAGTGATGGTTAGCACAGCCAAATGTATAAACTGCCTACCAATTATATCTAATTACCATGCCTCAACAATAAAGTATTTTATTTCCCATATAATATATATCAGATTGATGGTATTGTGAGTTATTATGTCGACACTGAAGTCTGTTTATATTCTGTTAGGCGTGCAGCTGCTACCCAGCCACAGAATACTAAAGTGGTGGGAACTCTGCTTCCTTTTTCCTCTTGTTTATGTCCTGTTTATTTTCCAACAGTTTCCTTTTCTCTTTCCTTTCTCATCCTTTCCTTATCTGCTCTCACTGCCTCTCTTGTGCGTTTTCAAAACCCTTTTCCTCATCCTGCCCTTTCTCTATCAAACATGCCTCCCCCGGCTTCTTCTTTCCCCTTCTCCATTAGCCTGGAGCCAGAAGACCGGGTTTGATCCTGTTAGCTCTCTCCTTCCAGCAAGTTCCCCTCCATTCTAAGCCCTGGTTTTCTCATCTGTAAACAGAGACAATCAGCTAAATCATGGGATCATTTAACAAACTGAGGTCGTGTCTGTGAAAAAAAATTAGCAAAGTGCCTCCTAATACAAAGTTAAACACTCAATAAAGAAAAGCTATTACTTTAATTTTTCTTAAATATATCCTTAACTCTATATATGTAGAAAACCTCCTATCAAATTTGAGAGCATCTCTACTGACATTCAGTCATCAAGCACTTATCAGACACCTGTTCTACATCAAACTTGGGCTGGGTAGAGGGATGCAAGGATCATTTCTTCAAAAGCCAGGAGTCTGGGGTAGATGAGATCATAAACACAGAAAGTTCAATATTGCAGGTCTGTGTCAGAAGAAGGGACTGAGAACCACGGAGATGGAGGGAACGGAGTCACCAAGCCTGCTTTGCAGAGTCAGCTACGCTCTCACACATGGTAACTCCCAGTCAAGTCCTGAGTTTGCTCAATAAAGCAAGGTAAGTACAAGCAAAAAGAACAGCAAGTGGAAAGACCAAGTATTGCGAAAGGGAGCAGTGACAGTCATGGAACCAGATTACAGGGAGCATGGAGGAGTGTGGTGTGTATGGGGCTGGCAAGACAGGTAAGAGATGGAGTCTGAAAGAAGTCATCATTGTCAGCATCATCACTCCCATCCACTAAGTACCTAGCCTCATGGTAAGCACATGTTAAATGTAGCCTCTCATTTAATCCTCACCAAAATGTTATGGGCAGGAACTACTGTTATCCCATTTGATAGATGAAGTGACACAGGACATTGTTACAGTCAAGATCTTGATAGATCCTCAGGTATTGGGGAGGCAGACGTGTTCTCTCTGCAGAAAGGTATGCTTAGAATCTAGGCTCCCTTGTCATTGTCATTGCTTCCTTGTGTTCCTCTATGTGAGTGCAAGCTGACAGAGTTTTTAGGAAGGTTTTACTCTCACAGCCAAGAACAGGAATGGAAAAAGATGGGGAGATAATGACAACAGGTAATGGAGCTGGATTCTAGAAATGTGTCTGCAGTTGAAACTGACGAACATTAAAAATGGTCCATATGCTGGGGCGCAAAGCAAGAAAGAATCTGGGATGACTTCTGAGTTTTTGGCTCAGGACAAGAGAGGATAATTAATGAAAATGACAAATAGAGCAGTGAAAGGAGAAGGTAGAAGAGCAGGAGCAGGAACTGAGATGTGACGATAGTTAAGTTCACTTTGAGCACACTAGGCTTGAAATGCCTCTTGATCACTGAAAATATCCTCAGCACAAAAGAGAAGAGACCGATTTGTATACTTGGAATCATCAACATATAAGGAAGCACTGAAGTCATGGGGGATGAATGATCTCATCCAGAAAGAAGAAGAATGAAGAGAAGCAAGGAGAGGCCAGCGGGTGAGGATGAGTCAGTGAGAGGACGAGGACAAGGTCCAGGGAACACCCAACCTCAAAAGAAGGCTCAGAGAAAGATACATGGAAACAAAATGCTGTAGCTTTCCTCCTACGCCCTCTTATTCAGGGCATCCAGCACTGAGGCCGGTGCTCAGCAAACTAACACTGAGTGAAGAGGAGGAGAGAAAAGAAAAAGGTTGCCTCAAATTAAGGAAGGACCGTTTCCAAACTACAATGATCAAGATTTAATGTTTATATTTAACATTTAATTAGAATTTTATTTGTCAATATTGCCAAGGAGTAAGACTTGAGGCATGTACTACAAACGTGGAACATTTTGAGGTTACAGTGTTTTCCCTGACATCTCTTGAGAAATCCTGAAAGCAAATACTAACATCTGATTCCTGTACATGCTGTGCAAGCATCTAGTATACATACATTAAGAAGTTTTATTTCAAGGACAGTAACAGTTTCTTATTTGAAACAATAGGTTAAGTTTCTTTTTCCTACTAAATGAAAATTTCTAATGTATCATATAAGAAAAAAATAAAATCCTTCTGAGCACAAAAAATCCTCCAATGACACACAAAAAATCACTTGGCTCCTCATTTTTAAAGATGCATCATGATGATGAAACGATATAAAAACACAAGACAGACAAATATAGATCTCAAAATCCTAGGTCTCAAAATCCCTCTGAATTTACATTCTGCTGTAAAGGCAGGCAGGGAACAACACAGGTAAGGTGGCTGGTCTTGAACACAGGTGTTGGTAATCCCATACATGATACCATATCTCCTCACCTCTTTTCTGATAAGTTTTCAGCCCCTATTTAA
This sequence comes from Oreotragus oreotragus, assembly GCA_006410675.1. NCBI lineage: Eukaryota > Metazoa > Chordata > Mammalia > Artiodactyla > Bovidae > Oreotragus > Oreotragus oreotragus. The sequence goes on from SJYX01024681.1 coordinate 25,481, forward strand.
TGTTTCTCACTCATCTGTTTTTTCTTCAAAACAGCTCATTGTTAACTAGGGATATGAGACTCTCTCATGTCTATCAACAAAACAACTAGAAGAATCCATTTCTCTGTTCATAGAAATCTCAGTACTAGAAACATATCTACCCCTTATGCCTTACAGGGAGAGTTTAGTGACAAACTGTTTATGTCCAAAGGAAGAATTGATCATAAAATGAACAATATCTTGAATAGGTGCATCAGTTATGAGCCCTCTGGGGGGAAAAAAAAAATCTAAAACCAACTGTGGTCAAAGGAAGTGACAAGTATCCAGAAACCAAGAAAAAATGCTGCACTGATGTTTCTCCACTAGCCATGTAACAGATGATGCTAACAGAATCAACATTTGAACTTCAAAGGAAGAAAAGAAAATGTCCTATTTTCCAAATCCAACTAACTTCCCCCCAAAATTATTTTTTAATGAGAGGGGAATAATACAGACTGTTTGCTAAACTTCAACACACAGAAAATAAAAACAAAAGAGTAACCCGGAAAAGAGAAACAAAAAGCACCAAACGAGGCAGAGCTAACTCTCTCTTGGTCCCAGCAACCTTTCAGTGCTCCCCAGACTCACCTCAGCCTTGACCTAAGCCTCTCCCCACAAAAGGGAGATTTCCCAGCAGCGCAGCAAGATCAAACAGGTACCCATTCCATGACCGTATCAGTGAGAACAATGAGAAAAGCCAGGCTATTCTGAAAGCTCTAGTAATTACATAGAAAACAAACTGGGTCTCTAGGGGACATTCTTGAAAATCTGAGATCAACTCCCGGAAAAACACTCTTGGCCGCTTACCACTACCGGAAGCTGCTCGAGGTAGATCAGAAGTAGCATCTCATCAGAAAAGGAGGAAGGAGTTGCAGGGAAGCAGCTTCACTACCAGTGAAGAACAGAGGGAGCAAAAAACAGTCCTTGGAAACATACCAAAAGCCCAGAAGAGTTTCTCCTGGAAGAGTTGCCTGTTGCTACTCCCAGGGCAGAACTGGTTAATCTTGGAAAAACAAAAGGGAGCTCCCTAGAGGCTGGCTTCCCCAGGATGGCTTTTTCTGTAGGAATCAAGAGTTCAGAAGAACGGAAGCAGATAAGGAAAGGGGTCACCATGGCTTCAAATTATCAAACTTTTATCAACCCTCAACTGAGGAAGATAAATATCTTTGGAGTTCCTACCTGTTTTTGCCAGAGTTGAAGGAATTAGCAATGTCAATTTTCTTTTTAATCATTAAAAGGGGACTTCAACTCTCTTATGGATGAAAGCTAAGCACATTCAAGCAACATGTAACATGCAGAGCGAGGACTTCTTTTTTTCCCCAACATCCTTAATCTCAGCTCAGAGGAAGCACACCATTAACCCTAAGGATGCTGAAGAACAAATGCACATGGAAACAGATTTAAACTTCTTAGTTTAGAATCACTTAGAGAGGGTTCTGGTTGTTGTGCTTTTTTTTTTTTTTCCTAAGAGTGTTCTGGTTTTTAACACGGGATTAGATAAAAACAAAATATTTTGGTCCATGTCTATTTTGAGAGGATTAGGGCTACTTTTCAAGATATCTAAAGCCAGTTATGGGGTTTCCAGAAGTTGCATCAGATTTTCAGTTAAGGACTGAAACCAAATATGTTTCAATCATATCTCTCTAACCAGAGCAAGTTGATCCCCTGTGTCAACTCTCTTCTCAAACAATATTGACACTGAGCCCTCAACTTTCCACTGAAAGCCAGATCAGAGAGAAGGGAGGGCCTTTCCATGCCAAGGCTTCACAGTCACAAAGAAAGGAGAGATTTTGTCAATCAATGGAAACAGAATAAAAACCACAATCAGAGAAAACTAACCAAACTGATCACATGGACCACAGAATTGTCTAACTCAATGAAACCAAGAGCCATGCCATATAGGGCAACCCAAGATGCACAGGTCATGGTGGACAGTTCTGACAAAACGTGGTCCACTGGAGAAGGGAATGGTAAACCACTTCAATATCTTGCCTTGAGAACCCCATGAACAGTATGAAAAGACAAAAAGATATAACATGGAAAGATGAACTTCCCAGGTCAGTAGGTAACCAAAATGCTACTGAAAAAACAACTCCAGAAAGAATGAAGAGATGAGGCAAAAGCAAAAACAACACCCAGGTATGGAAGTAAAGTCCAATGCTGTAAAGAACAACACTTCATAGGAACCTGGAATGTTAGGTCCATGAATCAAGGTAAGTTGGAAGTGGTCAAATAAGAGATGGCAAGAGTGACCATCGACATTTTAGGAAACAGTGGACTAAAAGGACTGGTATGGGTGAATTTAACTCAGATGACCATTATATATACTACTGTGGGCAAGAATCCCATAGAAGAAATGGAGTAGCCATCATAGTTAACAAAAGAGTCCAAAATGCAGTACTTAGGTGCAGTCTCAAAAATGACAGAGTGATCTCTGTTCATTTCCAAGGCAAACCATTCAATATCACAGTAATCCAAGTCTATGGCCCAACCACTAAGCCTGAAGAAACTGAAGTTGAATGGTTCTACGAAGACCTACAAGAACTTCTAGAACTAACACCCCAAAAAGATGTCCTTTTCATCACAGGGGACTGGCATGCAAAAGTAGGAAGTCCAGACATACCTCGAGTAACAGGCAAGTTTGGCCTTGGAGTACAAAATGAAACAAGGCAAGGCTAATAGAGTTTTGCCAAGAGAATGCTCTTGTCATAGTAAATACCCTCTTCCAACAACACAAGAGAAGACTCTACACATGGACATCACCAGATGGTCAACACCAAAATAAGGTTGATTATATTCTTTGCAGTCAAAGATGGAGAAGTTCTAAACAGTCAGCAAAAACAAGACTGTGGCTCAAATCATGAGCTCCTTATTGCCAAATTCAGAGTTAAATTGAAGAAAGCAGGGAAAACCACTAGAACATTTAGGTATAACCTAAATCAAATCCCTTAAAATTATACAGTGGAAGTGACAAATAGATCCAAGCAGTTAGATGTGCATGAGTGCATGAAGAACTATGGACAGAGGTTCATGACACTGTATAGGAAGAAATGATCAAGACCATCCCCAAGAAAAAGAAATGCAAAAAGGCAAAATGGTTATCTATAGGAGGCCTTACAATAGCTGAGAATAGAAGAGAAGTAAAAGGCAAAGGAGAAAAGGAAAGATATACTCATTTGAACGCAGAGTTCCAAAGAATAGAAAGGAGAGAAAAGAAAGAATTCCTCAGTGATCAGTGCAAAGAAATAGAGGAAAATAATAGAATGGGAAAGACTAGAGATCTCGTCAAGAAAATTAGAGATACCAAGGGAACATTTCATGCAAAGATGGGTACAATCAAGGACAGAAACAGTATGGACCTAACAGAGCAGAAGATATTAAGAAGAGGTGGCAAGAATACATAGAAGAACTATACCAAAAAAGATCTTAATGACCTGGATAACCACAGTAGTGTGGTCACTCACCTAGAGCAGACATCCTGGCATCTGAAGTCAAATAGGCCTTAGGAAGCAACACTACGAACATATTGGAGGTGATGGAATTCCAGTTGAGCTATTTCAAATCCTAAAAGATGATGTTATGAAAGTGCTGCACTCAATATGCCAGAAAATGTGGAAAACTCAGCAGTGGCTACAGGATTGGAAAAAGTCAGTTTTCATTCCAATCCTAAAGAAAGGCAATGCCAAAGAATGTTCAAACACTACACAATTGCACTCATCTCACACGTTAGCAAAGTAATACTCAAAATTCTCCATGCCAGGGTCCAACAGTACATGAACCAAGAATTTCCAGATGTTCAAGCTGGATTTAAAAAAGGCAGAAGAACCAGAGATCAAATTGCCAACATCCACTGGATCATCGAAAAAGCAAGAGAGTTCCAGAAAAACATATGCTTTATTAACTATGCCAAAGCCTTTGACTGTGTGGATCACAATAAACTGTGGAAAATTCTTAAAGAGGTGGGAATACCAGTCCACCTGACCTACCTCCTGAGAAATCTGTTTGCATGTCAAGAAGCAACAGTGAGAAATGTTTATGGAACAATAGACTGGTTCCAAATCAGGAAAGGAGTACATCAAGCCTGTGTATTGTCACCCTGCTTGTTTAAACTATATGCTGAGTACATCATGCGAAATGTCAAACTGGAAGAAGCACAACTGGAATCAAGATTGCCAGGAGAAATACCAATAACCTCAGATATGCAGATGATACCACCTTTCTGGCAGAAAGCGAAGAGGAACTGAAGAGCCTCCTGATAAAAGTGAAAGAGAAGAGTGAAAAAGCTGGCTTCAAACTCAATGTTCCAAAAATGAAGATCTTGCAATCTGGTCCAAGCACTTCATGGCATATAGATGGGGAAACAATGGAAACAGTAACAGACTTTATTTTCTTGGACTCCAGAATCACTGCAGATGGTGACTGCAGCCATAAAATTAAAGATGCTTGTTCCTTGTAAGAAAAGCTATGACCAACCTAGACAGCATATTAAAAGCAGAGACATTACTTTACCGACAAAGATCCATTTAGTCAAAGCTATGGTTTTTCCAGTAGTCATGTATGGATGTGAGATGTTGCTGTATGGCAAAACCAATACAAAATTGTAAAGTAATTAACCTCCAATTAAAATAAATAAATTTATATTTTAAAAAAAAAAANTATGGCCCAACCACTAAGCCTGAAGAAACTGAAGTTGAATGGTTCTACGAAGACCTACAAGAACTTCTAGAACTAACACCCCAAAAAGATGTCCTTTTCATCACAGGGGACTGGCATGCAAAAGTAGGAAGTCCAGACATACCTCGAGTAACAGGCAAGTTTGGCCTTGGAGTACAAAATGAAACAAGGCAAGGCTAATAGAGTTTTGCCAAGAGAATGCTCTTGTCATAGTAAATACCCTCTTCCAACAACACAAGAGAAGACTCTACACATGGACATCACCAGATGGTCAACACCAAAATAAGGTTGATTATATTCTTTGCAGTCAAAGATGGAGAAGTTCTAAACAGTCAGCAAAAACAAGACTGTGGCTCAAATCATGAGCTCCTTATTGCCAAATTCAGAGTTAAATTGAAGAAAGCAGGGAAAACCACTAGAACATTTAGGTATAACCTAAATCAAATCCCTTAAAATTATACAGTGGAAGTGACAAATAGATCCAAGCAGTTAGATGTGCATGAGTGCATGAAGAACTATGGACAGAGGTTCATGACACTGTATAGGAAGAAATGATCAAGACCATCCCCAAGAAAAAGAAATGCAAAAAGGCAAAATGGTTATCTATAGGAGGCCTTACAATAGCTGAGAATAGAAGAGAAGTAAAAGGCAAAGGAGAAAAGGAAAGATATACTCATTTGAACGCAGAGTTCCAAAGAATAGAAAGGAGAGAAAAGAAAGAATTCCTCAGTGATCAGTGCAAAGAAATAGAGGAAAATAATAGAATGGGAAAGACTAGAGATCTCGTCAAGAAAATTAGAGATACCAAGGGAACATTTCATGCAAAGATGGGTACAATCAAGGACAGAAACAGTATGGACCTAACAGAGCAGAAGATATTAAGAAGAGGTGGCAAGAATACATAGAAGAACTATACCAAAAAAGATCTTAATGACCTGGATAACCACAGTAGTGTGGTCACTCACCTAGAGCAGACATCCTGGCATCTGAAGTCAAATAGGCCTTAGGAAGCAACACTACGAACATATTGGAGGTGATGGAATTCCAGTTGAGCTATTTCAAATCCTAAAAGATGATGTTATGAAAGTGCTGCACTCAATATGCCAGAAAATGTGGAAAACTCAGCAGTGGCTACAGGATTGGAAAAAGTCAGTTTTCATTCCAATCCTAAAGAAAGGCAATGCCAAAGAATGTTCAAACACTACACAATTGCACTCATCTCACACGTTAGCAAAGTAATACTCAAAATTCTCCATGCCAGGGTCCAACAGTACATGAACCAAGAATTTCCAGATGTTCAAGCTGGATTTAAAAAAGGCAGAAGAACCAGAGATCAAATTGCCAACATCCACTGGATCATCGAAAAAGCAAGAGAGTTCCAGAAAAACATATGCTTTATTAACTATGCCAAAGCCTTTGACTGTGTGGATCACAATAAACTGTGGAAAATTCTTAAAGAGGTGGGAATACCAGTCCACCTGACCTACCTCCTGAGAAATCTGTTTGCATGTCAAGAAGCAACAGTGAGAAATGTTTATGGAACAATAGACTGGTTCCAAATCAGGAAAGGAGTACATCAAGCCTGTGTATTGTCACCCTGCTTGTTTAAACTATATGCTGAGTACATCATGCGAAATGTCAAACTGGAAGAAGCACAACTGGAATCAAGATTGCCAGGAGAAATACCAATAACCTCAGATATGCAGATGATACCACCTTTCTGGCAGAAAGCGAAGAGGAACTGAAGAGCCTCCTGATAAAAGTGAAAGAGAAGAGTGAAAAAGCTGGCTTCAAACTCAATGTTCCAAAAATGAAGATCTTGCAATCTGGTCCAAGCACTTCATGGCATATAGATGGGGAAACAATGGAAACAGTAACAGACTTTATTTTCTTGGACTCCAGAATCACTGCAGATGGTGACTGCAGCCATAAAATTAAAGATGCTTGTTCCTTGTAAGAAAAGCTATGACCAACCTAGACAGCATATTAAAAGCAGAGACATTACCGACAAAGATCCATTTAGTCAAAGCTATGGTTTTTCCAGTAGTCATGTATGGATGTGAGATGTTGCTGTATGGCAAAACCAATACAAAATTGTAAAGTAATTAACCTCCAATTAAAATAAATAAATTTATATTTTAAAAAAAAAAAAAAGCTGAATGCCAAAGAACTGATGCTTTTGAACTGCTGTGTGGGAGAAGACTCTTGAGAGTCTGTTGGACTTCAAGGAGGTAAAACCAGTCCATCCTAAAGGAAATCAGTCCTGAATATTCACTGGAAGGACTGATGCTGGAGCTGAAACTCCAATACTTTGGCCACCTGATGCGAAGAGCTGACTCATTTGAAAAGACCCTGATGCTGGGAAAGACTGAAGGCAGGAGAAGGGGATGACAGAGGATGAGATGGTTGGATGGCATCACCGACTCGATGGACATGAGTTTGAGCAAGCTCGGGGAGTTGGTGATGGATAGGGAGGCCTGGCATGCTGCAGTCCATGGGATCATAGAGTTGAACATGACTGAGCAGCTGAACTGAATTTCTTGAATCAAGAGTGATAGCTCCCTTCCTTGCATAAGAAAAAGGACCAAGAACAGTCTATATGAAGAAGCAATCATTCTTTGAAATATTTATAATGAAAAACTCTTTTGAATTAAAAAAAATTTTTAATATAACCTCTATACTATTTTTTACCTGTCATATTGATAACAATTACAAGTCTGGTAGTTACCTTTGTTGAAGGATATTTAAGGAAATCTACACCTTCTCCTACATTGTTAATGGGGACAGAAATTAATAAAATATTTTAAAGGGAAATTAATGCCTGTCAAATATAGAAATGTATATGTTTCCCTCTCTCAGGAATTTATCTTACAAGATGACCACAAATATGTGCAAACATACTATAAAAATGTTACGTGATAGTGCAAAAAATCTAAAAATGGGTTACGTATAGGAGACTGCCTAATAAGCAAGCTGAGGTTCAGTTCAGTTCAGTCCTTCAGTCGTGTCCAACTCTTTGTGACCCTATGAATCACAGCACACCAGGCCTCCCTGTCCATCACCAACTCCCAGACCCAAACTCACGTCCATCAAGTCGGTGATGCCATCCAACCATCGCATCCTCTGTCGTCCCCTTCTCCTCCTGCTCTCAATCTTTTCCAGCATCAGGGTCTTTTTGTATCAGATGGCCAAAGTTGTGGAGTTTCAGCTTCAACATCAGTCCTTACAATGAACACTCAGGACTAATCTCCTTTAGGATGGACTTGTTGGACCTCCTTGCAGTCCAAGGGACTCTCAAGAGTCCTCCAACACCACAGTTCAAAAGCATAAATTATTCGGCGCCCAGCTTTCTTTATAGCCCAACTCTCACATCCGTACATGACCACTGGAAAAACCATAGCCTTGACTAGACGGACCTTTGTTGGCAAAGTAATGTCTCTGCTTTTTAAAATGCTTTCTAGGTTGGTCATAACTTTCCTCCCAAGGAGTAAACATCTTTTAATTTCATGGCTGCAGTCACCATCTGCAGTGATTTTGGAGCCCAAAAAATAAAGTGAGCCACCGTGTCCACTGTTTCCCCATCTATTTGCCATGAAGTGATGGGATCGGATACAATGATCTTAGTTTTCTGAATGTTGAGCTTTAAGCCAACTTTTACATTCATACAAAGAAGTACCATACAGCCATCAGGAGGGGGTTGACTGGAGTGAAGAATCAGATGGTCTGGGTTCAGATCTGGCTCCATTAGTAACTGGCCAGGTGATTCTGAGAAAGTTCCCCAACCTTTCTGGGCCTCAGCTTCTCCCCCGTAAAAAAAAGTGATAATTATAGTATTTACAATAGAGGATTGTTGTGAATAATACAGTGCTTTGAGCATAGTAGATGCTCAATAATTATTAGTTGTTATCAACAAAAAAGATAGGCCTTTTCAGACTGACAGGGAACGATGTCCAAGATGTACTGTCATGTGAAAAGAACAGGCTGCAAAAGAATATGTATAGGATAATCCCATTTAGTAAAAATATTTTAAATATGCTTGCTGCTTGCTCTTTCTTCCAACTAAAATATAAGTTTCTTGAGAGCAGGGACTTTTGTTCACTGTTGTATCATCAATGTCCATGATTGGCATTCAATGAATAATTGTTGACTGAATGGATGACAGCAAGAAAGCTGAGCAAGAAGAAATAATTAAAAACTACCAGTGAAGATAGTTATTAATATATTAATATTATTATATTATTAATACTATTATAATAATTATCAGTAGTATATTAATAATAAGACCTGTTGGGCCCTGGGAGAAATGTTTCACTGGTTCTTACCCTTTTGTACTACTTAAATTTTCAGTCAGCTTGTATGCCAACCAATGAAAATGTAGTTCTTAGAAAACAGTGATTATTTTTTTTACATGGAGTATCTTGAGATCTACTGTTGCCCCCACTAGCAGCACACAGATGGGGGAGCAAGTGATGATTTTCCCCCATAATCAGATAAATTAATGAGTCAAAAAGCAACTTACAAAAGAAGGAAAGCACAGAGCTCTTTTTTTCTTTTTGGCTTTCTATTGATTTTTCCAGTTATTCCTATCATCTCCAAGCCAGAAAGCCTCTGCCCTAGTCCATGGGAACCCCTTTCCTGTATCTAAACATCAACTGCACAATCCTAACTTGGTATCTTTGCTCAGGCCATCCTCTCCTTTGGGGAGACCTTTCCCAACCTGTCCTGAAAGGACCACATCACATCCTCCCTCCTCACTTCCAGCCTTTTCTGTGTTCCTAGCATCTCTGGTCCCTCCCTCACAGGCAGTGCCAGAGACTAGGTTTAGGTTTGGTACTATCCACCAGCCCTTCCCCTATCATTTCTGCTATCTTCCCTGCCAGCTTATATACTGCTTAAGGTAGGACTATAAGAATTGTGCTTTTCGTTTTGCAAGCCCCCTCATACACATACACATACACATATACACACACACACGCATGGCTTTATACTGTAAAGGAGAGTCAACGTTAAGGAGCTACATGTTGTGATTTTTTTTTCCATTTGCCCAAAAGTTGCTGACATTTTTGTCATCCATCCTGTAATTTCAAGACTAGAGATGTCTTTCTTCGGCTTACTAAGCATATTTTTGTTAAATGCTTCTAAGAAATCTAAACTGGTCTAAAACACTCCAGTTATTCCTATTCTACCTAGTCTGAACTGATTAAGTTACAATATTTTTTCCTAACCAATGACACTGACAGAATGAGGAATCTTAATGGGAGGAGAAAGTATAGCAGGGCTTCCTCGCCTGCACCAAGACCACGAACACCTACCCCATGCACAGAAGCTCTCATAATGCATGTGTGTGTATGTGTGTTTACCCCATGCACAGAAGCTCTCATAATGCATGCTTGTGTGTGTGTTTACCCCATGCACAGAAGCTCTCATAATGCATGCTTGTGCATGTTTACCCCATGCACAGAAGCTCTCATAATGCATGCTTGTGTGTGTGTGTGTGTGTGTGTGTCAGAGAGAGAGAGAAAGAGAAAGAGATTTCTGCACTGATTACTTACTTTGAAACATTCATTTAAAAATTCAAGTACCTTGCCATTGAATATTCTTTTAAGGATTCTCAATATTCTATTAAGGATTATGTCCTTAAAATCACAGAGCATCAAATTTATTTGTTCCATCAATTTAAGTCCCAAAATTCTGTATCCATCTTTGGAATATAAGCTTACAGAAGTTGCCACTATTCCTCTGCCAGGCTCTCATCACCCACATCTCCCCTTGACTTTTTTCATTTCATTTAGATCTGTAGTTAAAGTCACTGACTCCGAGAGACTTGCTCTGGTCAACCTACCTAAAACAGCACACACACCCCATCAATTCCTATCCCTTATCTTCCTTTGTTTTTCTCCACAGGAAAAATACTGTGTATTTTCTTGTCTGTCCACTTTCTTCCTCCAGAAGGTCAGCTTCAGGAGAGCAGGGGCTTTGTCTTGTTCACTGATGTATACCCAAGGCCTAGAACCATGTATAGTAGGTGCTTAATGAATGTTGACTAAACAAATGGACAGTAATAACATATAGTTCTTTGCTGCTTAGTAAATATGTCTGCATCCCCCTCCAGAATATTAGCTCTCATCTCCTTCTCCGCTGTATTTTAGCAGTGCTCAGCAGACAGTAATTTATTCATAACTGAATTAAAGCTGAACTCTGTCAAGCATAGTTCTCTGTATCAGGGATCCGCAAACAGGAGGGTGAGCAGTGGGTGAGCAGGTGAAGCTTCATCTGCAGCACCCCCATCACTTACTTTTACCACGTAAACCATCCATGCCCCGCCTCCCGGAAAAAAATGCCTTCCGAGCAAGCAGTCCCTGGTATCAAAAAAAGTTGTGGACCGCTGCTCTACAGGACACTTTCCATTTCTATTAAACTTCCCCTTATGTTGTGCCCTTAACTTAATTTCTCTCAGCCCACTTTATCACTCCCCAATGTAGTACCAGTTGGCAGACCTAATTTAAATAGACTTCATCACAGACCAGTAGTGATGAGTCAGATTTCAGAATCCTCTGTAGCTGCATCTTGAAGCATCAAATTAAGGGAAGGAGGAGGAGGCGGAGGCAGCGAGGAGAAAGGACAGAGGCCTAGAGCACGTTGAAGGTGAATAAAGCAGGTGCCCACTCTTTAGGGCACCAACAGAGGTTCTACACTTTCTCTGGATAACCAAGAAAAGTGTATCTGTGCTCAAAGTAACAGGCAAAAATAAGGGTTTAAATGTTCTGTTTTTTCCTCTTCTAGGTACATATAACCAAAAGAATTCAAGACAGGGATTCAAACAGATACTTGTACACCAATGTTCATAGCAGCATTATTCACAATAGCCAAAAGATAGAAACAATCCAAATGTCTGTAAATGGATAAAGAGAAAGTAAAATGTGGTATAAATATACAACGGAATATCATTCATTCTTAAAAAGGAATGAAATTCTGATACATGATACAACATGGATAAACCTTGATAATACACACTAAATGCAATAAGCCAGATACAAAAGGACAAATACTATATGATTTCACTTATATGATGTACCTAAAATAAGTTTTTTTTTTAAAAAAAAAGAGGTTACCAGGGGCTGGGGGAAGGAAAGAATGGGGAGTTATTGTTTACAGTATATAGAGATTGGGATGATGAAAAAATTCTGGAGATAGTGATGATTATATAGAACTTTTAATGCCATTAATGTCACTGAACAGTATACTTAAAATGATTTAAATGGTATATGTTATGTTATTCCCCTTAGATAATATTACCTGAACACAGTTTTATCTTTAATATTCACTGGTCAGCATATACATTGATATACACATACATCAAAAGTTGTGTTTTTTGAAGGCCTTATTTTGCTTTAAAACCTTATTTTTTACAAATGACCTTCATGTCTGTAATCTAGAGTTTCCAAAGAACTTTCTCAATGATTGCCCTGATTGGTCCTCACAACAATGAGAACCAATGAAATTATGAATTATGTGACCAGTGAATTATGTTAAAAGAATTTTGATTAAATCCCTGAGCACTTGAGAGAAAAGTTTTTCTTTCCTCATTTACCCACTCTTTTAGTTAGTCCTCCAACTTCACACACATTTCATCATAAGAAAGAGATGGAATTCTTTATACTTAAGATTTTAAATTCAGGTTTTTTTTAAAAGAATAGCATTCTATTTCTTAGAACCTATGAATATGTCTAGCTTTACTACCAAGACAGCTATGAGCTGAAAAATCACTGTTTTAAGTAGACAGGTTGCATGTGTGCTCAGTTGTGTCTGACTCTCTGCAACCCCATGGACTACAGCCCACCAGGCTCCTCTGTCCATGGAATTTTCCAGGCAAGAATAATGGAGTAGGTTCCCCTGCCCTCCTCCAGGGGATCTTCCCAACCCAGGGATTGGACCCATGTCTCTTATGTCTTCTGCACTGGCAGGCGGGTTCTTTACCAAACAGAATAATCACCTATACATCAAGTGGAATGTGCTGATCCATAGGTTGAAATCTACAGTTGGAAGAAATACATTTAACAAAGACTTTTTCATTCAAAAAATGTAGATACTCTCTCTGATAGGCACTTTGTGAAACACAGAAAGATGAACAAATTGTGACTTTTGCTCCTGAGACCCTGGTCATTTACTGGGAAACAACAGACATGCAGATGAGAGGTTTCTACTAGGAAAGGGAAAAACAGCAGGCTCTGCTATTGAGAAAGAGACTGTGGAACAGGAGGGTCAGCCACTTTGTATTGATTGAAATCTTGTTACAACAAAACAGGGGGCTTCCCTGGTAGCTCAGTTGTAAAGAATCCACCTGCCGATGCAGGAGATATGGGTTCAATCCTCAGGTTGGGAAGATCCCTGGAGAAGGACACAGCAACCCACTCTAGCATTCTTGCCTACGAAATCCCATGGACAGAGGAGCCTGGTGGGTTACAGTCCACGGGTCACAAAGACTGGACACAACTTAGCAACTAAAACAACAACACGATGAAACAGACTAAGAGGCAACAGATACCCTGGAATTTAGCCATTACAAGAGTTTTAAGCTATTCTCTTTCTTTGCTTGCTCACTTTTTTAATGCCTAGAAAGGAAAATTCAGCTGACTGAAGTAGCAAACCAAAACTTGGTGTCAGCCTGAATGACAGGGAAGTATCTCTGGCCTAATATTACAATTCAGACATACACAATAAAATAAGGAAAGAAGATCAGAACAAATTATACCTTGATTCTATATACAATCCACCTGCTATGTGCAGACAAGAAGCCATCTTGAACCTACGGAAGAACCTCTTTGAGAGATGATCTGTAGGTTTACAAACCTACATAGCAAAACAAGGGAAATGCTGAGTTATAAACCATACATTGTTGTGAAAATACTTAACTGCCTTAAACTCTGATTAAAAAATTAGGAAAATTAAAACCTTCTTAATCTGTCTAGATCAAATGAGATACTCACTAAACAAATAATAAATGAATATGAAGTAAAGTGCATGAGCAAATTGCCTATGCAGTGATAGAACAAGAATAAATAACACACAACCCAGTACTTGTCACACGGTCATTGCTAGGCAATCGTCAACGTTCTTCCTGCTACCTCTCCAGAATCTTCCCAAATGGCTACATTTCCCAACTTGGAAGAGTGGGGAGACCTCCAAGTTCTGAGCTCTCCCCACATCTCCAGTTCTTCCCATCCTGATATAACCACCTGCTTTCTCCTCTTCTCTGTAGCATTTCCTTTCTATACACCATAAAACAGCACAAGAAACAGACAGTTCTAAAGAATGAGCTCAGTAAGGATAAAGACAAGTCTTAGTTTTTCTTTCTACATTCCAAGGAATCGTTTGAAAACCACTGCTCCATGGCAAGATTCAGCTGGTGAGAGAAGTGCTCTGAAAATGTTCCTGCCCCCCACCCCATGTCCTTTTCTTTCTTTTTTTTTTTAGAGCTTCCATTTTACTTTATTTTACTTTACAGTACTCTATTGGTTTTGGCATACATTGACATGAATCTGCCACGGGTGTACACAAACTCCCAAACATGAACCTATTCAGAAATGTGTTCACCAAACTTAGAAATCATACATACCCTCACAGTCTTTAATTTCAAAAAAAGAGGGAGAGTTTTCTAACCTCTTATAGTTTCATTTACTGCCTGGTACTTTCCGTGGTGTGTTTAGCTAAGTTCACCATGAGACTACAACTCAACTCCTCCTCCACCAATCTCCCCACCAATTACTTCCCGTTGGTCAGTTAACCTTTTGCATAAGGAAGTAGGTTTCCTTACGTTGGTCAACATCAGTGACTAACCCATTATTGATAGGGTAATTTCCTATGTGGAACTTTCCATCCTCAATGAAGAGATACATGGTTGAGTTTTAGTTATTACTGAACTAACTCACAAAAATAACAGAAACGAAACCAGGGAAAGCAAGAAGGAAGACATTTCTCTATAAGTTAGGCCCTCATAGTGACCCAGATTTAGGAAGAGAAGAGATTCCTCCTCTACTATTAAAATTTCAAGAATTAAAAGTAAACTAAAAATAACATAAATCCATGACTATACTAAAATTAAGCTGGTATGATTTTTAAAATAAGATACATAAATTCCTGGATGCTAAAAGTACTTCTGGGGGCCAACACCTCCCAGCAACTTGAATGTCTCTTCAAGGGCTCTCCTGAATATCCCTTTCAGTGCAGTCACTCAGACACAAAGCAGAACAGTGGGGTCCAGAAAGTCTGTTATTTTCCAAGCCCACTCACCAAAACCAGGTGATTTGCATTTCACTTGTCCTTCCAAACGTGTTCTGAACCATGTGTTCCAGAGTTGGATGACCCATCTCTAAACCCGATGGCCTTACCCAAGCCAGACAACTGGCATCCTGAGCTGTAAAAGTCATTCTAAAGGTTCATTTCCAAATGCTCCACAGACAAAACTGGATCCTGGGATAGACTGTTGGCACCAGTGAGAGGAACACCCACCTCTTGCGATCAGGGGAGCATGGTGTCTTCTTTGAACACAATAAGTGACCAGGAGATATTTTGGGGCTCTATTTTTTAACAGATCAACATCATAAGCCATTAAATAATAGGGGGCATTTACCAGAAAGGAGGCATCAATCTGGAGAAGATTTGATCTGGATGGTTTCAGGGTTCTAGTGGTTCTTGCCATTCTCAAAACACAGGAGTAGCCTGACACTCTTTGACACTCACTCCAGCCCCACATTCTTCTTAGCAGGCTATCACCCAGCAAGAAAGAAGCACTATGGCCATATGGCTTTTAAAAAGCTCTTCCCTTCATTTCCATACCCTTTTAGCCTACCCTGCAACATCATTAAGTATGAACACTCCCTACTCCTAGCATGTCATTTGGAAAGTGCAGGATCAAAGTTCAAGATCAAAGAAATTCGGCTCCTAATCAGAACTATTTCTATTTCACACATCTGTCACCATTTTCTAAGGCCCAGTTCTGAACCAACATCTCTGCAAGACATTAGGGATGCCAAGATAAACAAGACCTGGTCTCTGCCCTAGAAAGAATCTTTCTAGTGGAAGAGAAATAAGTTCTGAATAAGTCACTTTGATACAATATAATAGAAACTCTAAGAGATGTGTCCCTGTTCCAAATATGCTTTGGAATATAGGTAGAAGGAGAACTTATTCCTGTGGGTGCGGAAGCATCAGGGAGGAACCTCTGGATACTACTTGAAGCTGAATCCCAAGAGATGAGTAAAGAGGATGTGTGTAGTTCCATGAGCTAGCAGTCCAAGAGGAAAATGTCACTGGTAGCTTTTATATCCTCTGTTCATCTACTACTCCATCCCACCTCAAAGAACAGCTGCCGTCTACTGCCACCAGGGTTTTCATTCCAAATGGCTGGAGTGAGTCATGCATCCTACAGCATTAATGAATGTGGAGGACAAAAGTGAGTTAGTGACCACTTTCAGCACATCACTAAAGGTAATTACTAGGCCCTGGGGGATCAGAAACCAGGGAGGGGTTAGGCAGGAGTTGAGTCCTGAAAGCCTCAAGTGCTGTCTTGGGCACTCGACCTCTGAGGAAAGCAAGATGAATGTGTTATCTGCGTAAGGTGCTGACCCTGTGCTATACTGCAGAGTGTAAGGAAATGCACCCTACCGTGAAGCTGGAATACTGCACGGGGACATGGTGCAGGAGGTGAAAGCTCAAGATGGAAAGAGGGAGGCCAAGCTATCTGAAGTGGCTGCAGGATTAATCCCACCCTCTAGAGATATCCCCTAAGGGAGGCAAACAGACCCCATTAAAGGTTTTCTTTGGGAAAATACAAATTCCAGATGAACAATAACAAAGAGTACATCCCCCCCTCAATTTCTGAACATATTCACACAAATGCTGAGTCACCTTGAGGTAGAAGGTGCTCCAGCCTCCAGGCCTAGGACCCACGCTGACTGAGTGTATGACACAGCTACTTCTGGTGCATCCTCATGTTCCTATGCATCCTTTTAGGTAAGGAAGGTGTCTTTCAGAAGTTCCCTTATTGGTAAGCCAATGTTTCATCTGTATCTGGTCTTTCAAGGGAGTGAGTGAAGTGAAGTCGCTCAGTCGTGTCCAACTCTTTGTGACCCCATGGACTGTAGCCCACCAGGCTTCTCCATCCATGGAATTTTCCAGGCATGAGTACTGGAGTGGGTTGCCATTTCCTTCTCCAGAGGATCTTCCCGGCCCAGGGACTGAACCCTGGTCTCCTGCGTTGTAGGCAGACGCTTTAACATCTGAGCCACCATCTGTATCTGGTCTTTCAAGGGAAGCAGGCATAAATACATTCCCAGAAAAGGAGAATGAGATCTGGGGTTATGTCTCACCAGAGACCAGAGGGAAGAGAGAAACGATGGAGGCAGACACTAAAGTCCTGGCTTTTCATAGCTTGGGCCTAAGCTTTCAAGAGAGAGTTGAGATATACAGAGGCACCTGGGAAATATGGATGAGTGTCCTGTGTCCTGCAGCTAGACTGGGGGCCCTGTCCACCATGACACTGCATCCAGCGAGAATGGAACAGCAGGCAAGCACTGGAGGAGGAAAGTGGCTTCAGACACCTGCGCCTGTATTCCTGCCTCCTGGCTACTGATGAAGAGCAAGATCTCGGTCAAGATGAAGAGATTTCCTTGTACAAAGAGAATCCAGAGGACCTCATGAGGCAGGAGACAGATGGGCCCCAGGCTAAGCAACCAGAATTTGTTTCCTGTGGACAGATTCTGCAAGATGAAGAGGAGGAAAAGCTGAATACTGTTCAGATAAGAGACCACATTTTTCTCATTCTCAAGGTCAAGGAGACCTTCCTGACCACATATGTGAGAAAGGCTCCTTGGAAGTCAAAAGAGACGGGGTGTCACCTCATAGCAAGTAATGTCAACCCACCCTTAGGCCTCTTCACTAGAATCCATCTTAGCTAAGAGGTGCACATGCACACATGGGAAGACCCTGAGATATGCCAAATAAGGACACAGAGTCTGGCAAAGCATGATGATTGGCCAGAGGAAACCCAGAAGAAATGCCCCAGATAAGTGAATCAAACTACCGCAAGGGCGTGGCTTCTCTGAGCCCACCTGTGTGTATATCCATACTTACTCTTTCCTCCTAATTAACACTTTGCTTGTTTCACTACTTTCTGCCTCTTTGTAGAAACTCATTTCCTGCAAAGTTGATGGGCCAGAGCCTTGTCACTGATGTCTGGTCCCTGGTGGTCTTGTGACTAAGATTCAGCGCTTTCACTGTCATGACCTGACTTCAACCTATAGCCAGGGAACCGAAATTCTGCTTCAAGCTGCTGCAGGCTGAGGTCACTCAAGATCACCAGCATGGATCCAAGGCTCTCACCTTGTCACTGTCACAGAGGCAAATGACTCCTCCATTTCCCTAGATGCCATCTTGGAGAGTGGCAGAGAGAGGAGAAGAACCTAAGAAATCTGGAGTTCCTCTTGAGTAAGAAGCTGCACTTGCCCATCATGGCGTGGGTCTTGCTGTAATCTCCACCTGTCCAAGCCTGAAACCCTTGAGGGTCTGCAACACCCACAACTCAAGGTCTCACACATAGCACTGGGCCTAGCACAGAATATAAGAGCCCAGGACCCTGTGAAGAGATTTCCTAGGTCTTGATGACCCCTCTTGGGGTCTCACTTTCTTCATCCATAAAATAAGAGTCTCAGACTACAATGCTTAAGCAACCATCCTAAATCTGGCATTCCATAATAACAGTGATAGGTACAAACTCCTAAACAGCTATACAGTACTTACAATTTTCTAGGTGCTTTAGACATAACCACTCAGTTCTTTCTTAAAACAATACTGTGACATATAAGCCTTTTGGGGCTTCTCTTGTGGCTCAGCTGGTAAAGAATCTGCCTGCAATGTGGGAGACCTGGGTTCTATACATGAGTTGAGATGATCCCCTAGAGAAGGGAATGGCTACCCAGTCCAGTATTCTGGCCTGGAGAATTCCATGGACTGTGTAGTGCCTAACCTGTCTCTGCTTCTGTGTAATCAAGCCTCCTTTCACTCCTTATAGGAGCTGGTGTGAATGTATTCATCCCCAAAAACTAAGATGTGTCTGGTTCTCCAATAATGTGCTAGGAATATAAAATCACTTCATTACAATCAGATAAAGACAGATAGCAGCACCCCAAAACCTTATAACTTAATCCTTAACACCAATATCTAAAAGCACTGGTATACTTCAATAGTCTCATCTTCCCACTGTTAGTAATATTATTAGGAATAATGCTAACAATATGTATTATGTATTAATTAGCAACAACTAAAGTTAGTAATACCTTCAAAAACATTATAAAGTCATGCTGCTATTATTCTTGCATGTTCTCAGCTTTTTACCCAATATTAGAAATAAAAATGTTTTGTTCTAGAAATTTTAACTGATTATATTAGACCAAAGTTTTACATGGTTTATCAGATTTACTTTGTCCTTTAGGCTATTTTTTTTAAGTTATTGCGAAGGAAAAGATACACTTATATGTACATTTATATCTCCAGCCCACTTTGCTACAGACCTGAAACACAGTATGTAAATTAACTATACTTCAATTTTTTAAATTGCTGAATTAAAATGTATTATTAATCTAAAATTAAAAATTGATCCTCAATTCAATTACTGTAAAACTCTGAAGTATATTTGGAACAACTTGGGCATGTGAATCTACTTTTCCAGTGGTAAATTTTATGAAATTTAACAGACCAAATATCTCCAGTAAAGATTAAGTGCCTGGATTGAGGTACATATATATATATATATAAAAAACACACACATGATTTTAAAGACTCAGTATGAAAAAAAAGAATGTAAAATATCTCTTTAGTAAATGTCTATATTTATTACAAGCTGAAATGGTAATATTTCAGATATACTGTATTGAATTGAATAAAATGCATTATTAAAATTACCTTTAATGATTAAAAAATGTCAATGTGAAAAGGCACTGGTTCTATGCCTAATGATAAGTCACACTATAATAGTAATTTAGCAACTGGCCTATGGTTTGATATTCAGGAAGCTGACACAAAAATATACAGTTTATTGACAACATTTAGACATGTACTGTAGTACTGAGTAATTAGTATTCTATTTCCTAAGCTACATTATTTGCATACTGAAAAGTATAGAACTGACTACCCTAAGTCTGTGCCAGAGAAATAAAGATTAATTAGACATAGATTCTTACGTAGAGTGTTGGAGTTTAGTAGGAGAAATAAAACATATATTATTATGATAAATTATGCGGTGATAAGTGCCTGTATAAAGGGAGAAAGAAAGTTGCAATAGGAAGGGAAAGAGAAGAGATTCATAATCAGGACAAACTCAGGATAGAAAACATTTGAGCTGGGTTTTGACGGACTGGTATGATTTATGTATATAACAAGGGTGAAAATCATTCAGGCAGAGAGATCAACAGCAAAGTCAGAAAGAATCAAAAAACACTATGGGCAAGAATTAACGAATTCTGTGCTTCACTCTGCCAGACTGAACATACAGAAGACACTGAAAAAAATTAAGGAACAAAAACAGGATTAGACTATAGACTCTTACAATTATATAGGCAAATGGTAATAATCACCTAACTTAAGGCAATGTCAATGGAAATGCACAACAAAGTATAAATTCAAGAAGTATTCCAAAGATAGAAACAACGCTTGGCAACATGAAGGAAAGAGGGAAGGGAAAAGTCAAAGATGATGCTGAGTTCTAAGCCCTAATTCTAAGATAATGTTGGTGACCTTGACAAAAATCATGAAAAAGAAGAAGGAAGGAGTGATCCATCTATTTGAGCCATATGCACTGGCCTTAGCTAACTTATCACCAAGCAGGAGGAGAGAATGTTTCGAACCCAACAGTCACTTTGTGATTCATCAGACATGAGAGTGAAGTTACTTTCTCTCTCAGAAATACAATGAAAGCTGCACGTGATTAGCCAGATCTTTCAGGAGTAAGAAAATGTTGAAGTGGGCTATCTAGAATGACTCATTCTTAACTCAGAGCCTCAAAATCTAACCTTAGAGGAAAGTTTTAAAGCCTTTATTTTCCCACTCTTTAATCCTTAACTAGTTGAAACCTGAAAGCTCTCTTTTCTCTCTTGAGATGTAGTTGTGATATATTTCCAAATTTTCAGTTTCATCTACAGTTAAAAAAAAAAAAGTTAGCATGACATATTCTCAACCTCTAAATTGATCAAGGAGGTACTTTAGATTTCATCATTTGATTTTGCCCTCTGTCAATATCCTGAATAGTCTTTTTCCATATTGCTCTTAATATCTAGCCACACCACCATCACTTGATGGTATTACACATCAGAGAATCTTCCATTTTAACCTTGTTTCCATGAATCATTCTCACCCTGGTTTGTACGAACTATCTGAGATACACCCAGAGATTTTGACATGTCACATCTGTCCATCAAGACTCTTTGAGTAACCTTTTCAGTATACGTTTATCTATACTCCTAGAGTCTTTTAAGTTTAAAACAATCTGGGCACAAATTGTATATTTTTCCAAAAGTGTGGACAGCAAACTGAAAATTCAAGTTCAAAATTCCACACAGGATTGTATCTAGTAACACAATAAGCAGATAACTCTATGCTGAGCAATGGAGTCCCCTTCCTGGACATAAATGTATAGATCATCATAACTGAAACCTGACATACATAAAACTCTAGCTGAATACTGATGCCATTGGGGCAGAGCACCATAAAGAGAAATTTCTTAGGCTCCTCTTGTATTCAACTAGGAAACTTTTGGTCCAATTAAGGGAACACAAACGTAACTTCAAAGGGCTTCAAAAAGTGTGCAAATTTTCACTGATAAAAGTTTATCTCCTCAAGATTAAACTATACAGTCCTCAGACATTTATTAATCCTCTCACATATGTTTCAATGAAAGGTGAAGCTGTTTTATTTACCCCAACCTTGAGTGTGGAGATTTTCTTCTTCTGAACTATTGATGTAAGCATGACATTTAAATACACATGAGTAGCAGCAATTCTATTTGAATGTCCTGATTGTGTCAATTATCATGATGCTAACCATGTCCATTCCACTCTGAAGTTTAAATAAACAGGACCACCTCTCTCTGCTCTTAGCAGGGGATTTATAGGGGCCATGTGTCTGGCATTTGGGAAGATGTTGGCTTGCTCTCAGCAGTGATTACATATACAATATTGTCATATAATTTTCAGATATTTCAAAGACTTCAAAGCTCATAACCTTCTGTGAACTTGCTATCTGGTTATGTTTATCATAGCAGGGAATAAAGGGAGGAGTGCTATGCAGCAACTGTAAATTATGAGCACTTCACAAATGCATTTTGTATGTCTATAAAATGCCAAAATGTCCAAGAGAAAAACAGAAAGGTTAGTTGGTCTACCACCCATACAGGGAGAAAGCCAGGCTGGAGTAAATGTGACTTAAATATTGGTTTGAAAGGGCCATTTAATTTTTCCATGATCAAGATATTTTATCCTAATTTTTTCCTTTGCTAAATGAGTGATGTTTAATTGGTAAGTAGAAATGAATTCATTTCCTCTCCACTCTCTTTTCTAAAAGTGCCCAGATGTCCCATTTGGGGGAATTATCTTCATGACATGGTTCTGAGAACACAAAACAGGCCTTGTGTGAGAGCAGAGGTGGGTGAAGTGCACCCCTGCCACTGGGTAGCCAAATACCATGGGGTAAGTTACCCTTTGTGTCTCAGTTGCCTAATCCATAAAGTGGGGATGATTATAATGGATCCTGCCTTATCAAGTTGTGAAGACCAAATAAGATAGTATGTGTATAGTACATGGAAAGTATTCAATGAATACTATTATTATAACTGAAACACTAGATAGAAGAAATAAAAGTTTATACTTTTCACCTCAGGGATTAGGCCTTGAAGGACCAATAGAAATTATTTTTGAGAGGACTCTGAATTCTCTATTCCCATAGATTCTGCTCATACTTTACTAGAACACTTGGAATACTGATGTCCTCCTCTGCATCAAGCACTGAAAGAGGTTTCTCATACGTATTATAGACATGAAATCAAGCAAAACGTAATGTCAATTTTCCCATGAATACTCTCCTGTTTATTCTCTCATTATGTTTTGTTCACCCAATAAGCACCTGTCATGTGCCAGTCAATGGGCTATCCAAATGCAGTTGTCTAATATTCCTGGCTCTTACCAATCAATGAGTAAACTTTTCTAGAAAAGCAACATTTAGAGAAAGACTTAGATTCCCTATGCCAGAATGTTCTAGGAGGGCTCATTCCAAGGGATGGCGAGTTATGCACCTACCTCTCTGTGCAGTGCAGGCTGAGGCGAGCCACTGGGCCTTTGCATGACTGAGCATCACAGTGCATCATCGTGACTCAGAAGTGATCAGTTACCAAGTGATATTTAAACATCTTGACCAACTACCAGCAGCATTTTGCTTCAGTTACTGGAAGCCCCTCAGAGTGAACACGGTCCTGGGATAAGATCTGAAATCATCGGCTTCCCTGGTAGCTCAGAAGGTAAAGTATCTGCTTGCAATGCAGGATGTCAGGGTTCAGGAAGATCCCCTGGAGAATGGAATGGCAATGGCAACCCACTCTAGAATTCTTGCCTGGAGAATTCCATGGACAGAAGAGCCTGGCAGGCTACAGTCCATGGGGTCACAAGGAGTAGGACATGACTAAGCAATTATCACACTTTCACTGCCTCTGAGGGTAAGAACACACATTGCCAGGATGTACACAGCAGAGAGGCACAAAAGTAGTGTCATTTTGTTACTCTGCACCATGAGTGTCTGCTGTTTCTTCCCTGTTAAGAAGGCTCACCAGGTTTCTCTCATGAAGTGTTGCCCAAGCTCCTTAAAGCTGTACACAGGTTTAGAGGTGGGAGGGGCATTTTAGAGAAAGTAATAGAGAGGGACTGAAAGGAATCTAACATTTATTAAATGTCAAATGCCACTTTAATGATCTTTCCACTGTACCACACCTTGTAGCAAGATTTAAAGATATGTCAGACATGACTGAAGCAACTAAGCACATTCTGCCAAATTTCCTGCTGATCACAACTAAAGTATCAACACTTTGGTAAGACTGAGCACAGCCTGCCAATTGCAAGGCCCATCTCAGTATCACTGACAGCATCTATCACTTTTCTTCCTTTTACAATCTATAAACCGTGCTGGAACACTGTCTTTCACACTGGAGGTAAGTAGACTAGTGCAGCCTCTCTGGAGGGCAGCCTGGCAGTGTTCCAAACAACTTATATATGTGTTCCACCTTGGGACTTAATCCTCTCATTTCTGGGAATATTCACTAAGAAATGGTCAGCAACGTGGCAAATGTGTATACAAATATATATGCAGTTAGCAAATCACAAGGCATCCTTAGTTCATATATAGATATGAAAAGTGAAAGTGTAGTCACTCAGTCATGTCCAGCTCTTTGCAACCCCATGGACTGTAGCCTGCCAGGCTCCTCTTTCCATGGAATTCTCCAGGCAAGAATACTGGAGTGGGTTGCCATTTCCTTCTCCAGGGGATCTTCCCAACCCAGGGATCGAACCTGGGTCTCTACCATTGCAGGCAGACTCTTTATTCTCTGAGCCACCAGGGAAGCACTATATAGGCACATATATATAACCAAATGAAATGCGTGTTCACTAGGCAGGTAGCCACACTAGTACACCCTGAAAGGCACTGTTGCCCACCTGCTGGCAGACACCAGAATTGAGGATACAATACAAGGAGGAACCATCATGTAAGAAGTCAACTGAATTTCACTGACTGCAAATATTCCAATTTCAAATCAGAAATTAGGAAAAAAAATTTTTTTAATCACTTCATCACTTTTTATATATAGCCGTTTCTCCCTTTGCCACTCATTCCTTCCCCATACCAACCACTGAGAGCACACCACCTTCATCATCCGAGAAGTCTACCTGCCTTGTAAATCCTTTCTTTCTTTCCAAAGTCAAAGTAGGCCTGCACAGGACTCAACTGCTGGTATGAAGAAAACTGTGTGAATAAATAAATGTATCCATTCTATAGATTAGTCAATACTACTTTGAGTGACTGATGTATCAGAGTGAAACTGACAGTGCAAACATTAGGTAGTTCTCACTGCCTACCACCCTTCTACAAAACCTCAAGCTTCAACTTGAGAAAATTTCCTATTGCCCTAGACTACACATATGAGGAGAAGAAACTTCACTTAACCACTATGTTATAGATAAAGTATTTTTATTAGAAATCACATTTTATCTTGAATCCTAGAGTTCACATGCACAGTAGGGTATTTTCTGCCTGATGGGCAGAAATTAAACTTGGGAAAAGAGCAATATTGGTAGCTTCTTGCACAGAAGATAACACAAACAGTACAGAAAGATTATCCCCTGGGGGTTCTGAGAGGAAGTACCTAGAACCTTAAAACCCAGCTTCCGCTATCTGGGCTCAGCCTCCTCTGACCGCAGGCTCTTCAACTCAGCCCCTACTCACAAGATCACAGGGCCAATCCAGTCCTTTTCTGATCCGGCACATCTCCCTCTTACTGAGGCTAAGCCTCAAGACTCATACATTTCTGCAGAATCTATCACCTCCTTATACTCTTAGTATTTATTTAATTATCTGTAATTTTCCATTTAATGATATGTCCTCTCCTTAAGACTCTAAGCTTCCTAAGAACAGAAACTGTGTCTGTCTCATTCACAGCTTTATCCCCAGTACCTAGCACAATGCCTAGCATATTGCTCATGTTTAATCAATTTTGTTCCTGGGATATTGTGACTTATAAGAAGAAGAATAAGGACTTCCCTGATGGTACAGTAGCTAAGACTCCATGCTCCCAATGCAGGGGGCCCAGGTTCAATCCTTGGTCAGGGAACTAGATCCTACATGCCACAACCAACAGTTTGCAAGCTGCAACTAAAACCTGATGCAGTCAAATAATTTTTTTTAATTGAAGTATATATGTAGTCTTCATCCTTGTTACTGGCATAGAGCTCCTAAAACCCTTGGAATTTCCCAAGTGATAAGAGTAACCGAGGTGGCTTGTCTTTTGTTATATTAATGAGGTGATTTTTTGGAGAGCATCTAACCATGGGGGGCTTGTTGCCAATAGAACCTACCATCTAATTAGACTGTTGTGACATTCAGTCCAACCCCTTAACCTCCAAGTACCGCAGAAGTTGGGTAATTTTCCTGCATCCAGCCTCTCCCTGGAATACACCCTTTGAAAACTGGGGATCTACTTTGCTCCTATCAGGCAATCTCCCACCCCCAGGGACTGAAGTCCAATCTCTGAGCATCCTTAGGCATCCAAATCATGCTGGCTTCCACCTCTCTGCAAGCTCCACTCTGCTCACTTCCAACAGCTGCATCTTTCCCCTGGTGCAGGCTTCATCTCCTCACAGGCTGTATTTACCTACCAGGCTCACTGGAAAAGTCTCACCGATTCTGGGAAAGATTGAGGGCAGGAGAAGGGGACAGTAGAGAATAAGACAGTGGGATGGCATCACCGACTCAAAGGACATGAGTTTGAGCAAACTCTGGGAAATAGCGAAGGGCAGGGAAGCCTGGCGTGCCGGTCCTTGGGGTCGCCAACAGTCGGACACAACTTAGTGACTGAACAACATCACTGGTTATTCCTTCTCTTCCTTCTCTTGCCTCTTTTAACACCAGCAGCACTCCAGTTCTCAGCATGGAGACCTCAGGAGAGAGTCCCAGTGAACAGACCCTCAGAGCATCCCCAAATTCAAGACCTGATAGTACGGAGGAAAACTACTGTGATGCGAGTTGCCAGTGTAAAGGAAGTTATGCTGAATCACCCACTACAGCTGTCTGAAACTCCAACAAAAGACTCAATAAGAGCGTTTAAACACAGTCTACTTGGGAACATAGTTCATTCACAGATACATATATAAAATACTTTAAAAGTTCACAAGTGAAACAAAATAATATGCAGTTAAAATAGTGCAAATATTAAAAGAGGAGGAAGTAGCCAAGATGGTAGAATACGGACACCCTAAGCTTGCCTCCTCCCAGGGGCACACCAAAATTATATTTACAGAGCAACTATATAAGAATGACTTGAAGACTAGCAGAAAATATTTTAAATAAGAAAATACAAAAAGTGGGTAGGAGGGGTAGAGACATGGTATAGTCAAGACTCATACCCTCAAGTGGGCAACCACAAACAGGAGGACAGAGAGAAGTTCTTCCCAAAGAGTGAAGGCTCTGAGATTCATATCAGGTTCTCAAACTGGATGGGGCAAGGGAGATGGGAGTCCTACACTGGGAAGATGAGCCCCAAGCACTGGCTTTGAAAGCTATCAGGAATTGTGTATGAGATAGCTAGAAGGTTGTAAGAAATAGACACTCTGCTTTTAAAAGATAAATGCAGAGAATCCTCTGGTGGTCCAAAGGTAGACAGTCTACCTTGCAGTGCAGGGGATGCAGGTTCAACCCCGAGTTGGGGAAATAAGATCCTACAAGCCATGGAATAAGTAAGCCTGTGTGCCACAAGGGCCTGTGTGCCACAACCACTGAGCCTGCACGCTCCAGAGCCCGCATGCCATAAAGAGTCTGCGCACCACATGAAAGAAGATCCTGCAATGAAGAAACACAGCCAAATAAATAAATATCTTTTTTAAATATATAAATAAATAAAAGGTGAATGCAAAGATCTTACACACTTTAAGACCCAGTACAGAGGCAGTAATTTGAAAGGAGACTGAGTCATCCCACTTCCTGATCTTGGAAAGCCTCCCAGAGATGCAAGAGACAATGAGGACTTCCCCTGTGGACACAGGGGCTGGCAGCAGCCATTTTTGGCAGCTCATTCTGCAACAAGGATACTGGTGCTGACAAGCACCATTTGTAGTCCCCAATCTAGCCCATTAGTGTCAGGAGCTTATCCATCCACCAGCAGGCCATCATCAGTCCCGGGACTCCTAAGATCAAGTAGACAGCTGCTCAGGGACCCAGCCTCACCCACTGGCAGGCCGCCACCAAACCAAAGAACACCCAGCCCATATAGCCAGTCACCCTGTGACTTAGCTCTGCCCACCAGTAACCAGCAAGACCTGTCAGTTAACCAAGAAAGGGGCAAACTAGACCTAAAAACACAAGAGACGCAAGTTTGATCCCTGGGTTGGGACGATCTCCTGGAGTAGAAAATGGCACCCAACTCCAGTATTCTTGCCTGGGAAATTCCATGGACAGAGGAGCCTGGAGGGCTACAGCCCACATCAGGGTCACACAGTCAGACATGACTGAGAGACTAACACTTTCACTTCACTTTCACTAGAGCATATAGCTCTGGTGACAAGAGGGGAGTGTGATTCTGAGCCTCAAAAGCCCCTTATGTCTCTGACATAAGGCTGTTTCTCCAGGATCATAAGATGTAGACAACCTACCTAATACATACAAATAAAGAGAGTTAGGTAAAATTAGGAGATGAAGGAACAAAAACCTAAGCGAAGATAAGCAATCTATCAAGAGTTCAAGGTAATGATTATAGAGTTGCTCTGTGAACTCAGGAGAAAAAAGGATGAACACAGTGAGAAGTTTAACAAAGAATTAGAAAATGTAAAGAAAAACCAAACAGACTGAAGAATATAGTAAGTAAAACTTTTTTTAATTACACTAGAATGAATCCACAGTAGATTAGATGATACAGAGGAATGATTCAGTGAACTGGAAGACAGAGTAGTAAAAAAAAAACCCATGAACTGAACAAAAAAAAAAAAAAACTTTTTAAAATGAAGACAGTTAAAGAAACGTCTGGGACAGCATGAACCATACAAAAATTTGAAAGATAGGGGTCCCAAAAAGAGGGGAGAAAGGGGCAGAGAATTTAGTAGAAATAACAGCTGAAAATTCCCTAATCTGAAAAAGGAAATAAGACATCTGGGTCCAGGAAACAGAGTCCCAAACAAGATCAACCCAACGAGAACCACACCAAAACACACTGTAATTAAAATGCTGAAAATTAAAAGATAGAATGAGAATCTTATATCAGCAAAGGGAAAAACAATTGTTTACATATAAGGGACTCCCACAGGTTAATCAGTTAAAGTTTTACAGGCCGACAGGAGTGCCAGGATATATTTAAAATGATGAAAATAAAAATCCTACAGTAAGAATACTCGACCCCACAAGGCCAGCATTCAAATTTGCAGGAGAGAGAAAGGGTTTAGCAGACAAGTAAAAGTTGAGTTCTGACCACTAAACCGATTTACAAGAAATATTAAATAGACGTCTCTAAAGGGAAAGGAAAAACCACAACTAGAAATTCATAAATTACAAAAGGAAAAAATCTTATTGGTAAAGGCAAATGTAGAGTAAGAATAACAGATTAACCACTTTAAAGTGAGTAGAAAGGTTAAAAGACAAAAGTAGCACAGCCATGTATATCAACAATAAATAGTTAAGGGATACACAAAACAAAAAGAAGTAAAATACAATGTAAAAAATATTAAACATGGGCAAGAGTGAGTAAAAATGCAGCACTGTCAGAATATGTTTGAATGTAAAAGATTATCAAAGAAAAAATATATATATACATAAACACACACACACACCCCTCATGGTAATCACACACATACCTCATGATAATCACAAACCAAAAATCTATAAGAGATACACACGCAAAAAGCATAACACTGAATACAGTCATCAAATAAGAGAAAAGAGGGAAAAAGGAGCACAAAAGAACTAT
Organism: Oreotragus oreotragus; assembly: GCA_006410675.1. NCBI lineage: Eukaryota > Metazoa > Chordata > Mammalia > Artiodactyla > Bovidae > Oreotragus > Oreotragus oreotragus. Next base: position 54,927 of record SJYX01024681.1, read on the forward strand.
AGAAACAATTAACAAAATGGTAGTCAGTACATACCTATCAATAATTACCTTAAACATAAACGGACCAAATGCTCCAATCCAAAGATAAGCAGCGACTGAATGAATAAAGAAAACAAGACCCATATATATGCTGCCCACCAGAGACTCACTGCAAATCTAAAGAAACACACAGACTGAAAGTGAGAGGATAGAAAAATGTCTCCATGCAAATGGAAACAAAAAGAAAACTGGGGTAGCAATATGTGTACTGACAAAAATAGACATTAAAACAAAGCCTCAGAGAGGCAAAGAAGGAATTACAAAGTGATCAGAAGATCAATCTAACAAGAAGGTAAACAACTCTAAGTATATATGCAACCAACACAGAAGCATCTAAATACATAATGCAAATATTAACAAACATAAAGAGAGAGATCAACAGTACCACAATCATATTAGGGCAATTTAACACCCCACTTATATCAATGGAGAGATCACCCAGACAGAAAATTAATAAGGGAAGAATGGCCTTAAATGAAACATTAGACCAGATGGACTTAATATATATGGAACATTCCATCCAAAAGCAGCAGAATATACATTCTTATCAAATGCCCATGGAACATTTTCCAGCACAGATCACCTGCTAACTACCTAACAAGTCTCAATAATGGTAAGCCTGAAATCATAGCAAACATCTTACCTGCCTAAAAAGGTATGAAACTGTAATACAACTATAAGAAAAATATGCAAAAGCATAAACACAATAAAAAAGCTAAACAATATGCTACTAAAAACCAATATCACTAAAGAACTCAAAGGGAAAACTATAATACACCTGGAAAAAATTGAAAATGGAAACACAATGACTCCAAATCAATGGGACATGCTCAAACCATATCTAAGATGGAAATTTATAGTGATAAAATCCTACTTTAGGAAACAAGAAAAATCTCAAATAAGCAATCTTACAACTAAAGGACTAGAAAAACAAGAACAAAACCCAATATTAGCAGGAGAAAAAAAACAAAGATCACAGCAGAAATAAATGAAATAGTAGAAAAGATTAATGAAACAGGTGGTTCTTTTAAAAGATAAACAAAATGGATAAACCATTAGTCAGACTCACCAAAAAGAAAAAAAAAAAAAAGGCCTAATCAATAAAATCAGAATGAAAAAGGAGAAGTTACAACTGACACCACAGAAATACAAAAGGATAGTTAGAGATTGCTATGAACAACTATACTCTGATAGAATGGACAAGATAGAAGAAATGGACAAGTTTCTATAAATATACAATCTCACAAGACTGAATCAAGAAGACACAGAAAATAGGAAAAGAACAAATACCAATTATGAAATTGAATCAGTAATTTTTAAAATTCTCCCAAAAACAAAAAAAAAAGTACAGATCCAGACAGCTCCATGGGTAAACTTAACCAAATATTCAAAGATGAGTTAACACATATCCTTCTAAACTATTCTAAAAACCCAAGAAGAAACACTCCCAAACTTATGAGGCCAGCATCATCCTAATACCCAAAACAAAGACAGTGCAAAAAAAAAAAAGAAAGAAATTTAAAAGTCAATATCCCTGAAGAACAGATGCAAAAAAAACCTCAACAAAACTTTACCAAAACAAATTTAATAATGCCTTAAAAGAATTATACACCATGATCAAGTGCCCCTCCAGTAATTATACACCCGCCCTCCAGTAATACAATGATTCAATATCCACAAATCAATCAACGTGCTATGCTGTATCAACAAATTGAGGAATAAAAATAATATGTCAATCAGTTCAGTTCAGTTCAGTCACATCCGACTCTTTGCGACCCCATGAATCGCAGCACGCCAGGCCTCCCTGTCCGGCACCAACTCCCGGAGTTCACTCAGACTCATGTCCATCCAGTGATGCCATCCAGCCATCTCATCCTCGGTCGTCCCATTCTCCTCCTACCCCCGATCCCTCCCAGCATCAGAGTCTTTTCCAATGAGTCAACTCTTCACATGAGGTGGCCAAAGTACTTGAATTTCAGCCTTAGCATCATTTTTTCCAAAGAAATGCCAGGCTGATCTCCTTCAGAATGGACTGGTTGGATTTCCTTGCAGTCCAAGGGATTCTCGAGAGTCTTCTCCAACACCACAGTTCAAAAGCATCAATTCTTTGGCAATCAGCTTTCTTCACAGTCCAACTCTGACATCCATACATGACCACTGGAAAAACCAAAGCCTTGACTAGACGGACCTTTGTTGGCAAAGTAATGTCTCTGCTTTTCAATATGCTATCTAGGTTGGTCATAATTTTCCTTCCAAGGAGTAAGCGTCTTTATATGTCAATAGACGCCCAAAATTAAAAATCCACTTTTGATAAAAACTCTCAACAAAGTGGGTGTAGAGGGAATTTATCTCAAACTTACGAAAGCCATCAGTCCGCAACTACCACCATGCTCCACGGTGAAAAAAGAAAGCACTTCTGCTAAGATCAGGAACTAGACAAGGATATCCACTCTGTCACTTTTATTCATACTAGTGATAGCCCTAAAAACTGCAATCAAACAAGAAAAAGAAATAAAAAAGATCCAAATTGGAATGAGAGAAGTAAAACTGAGGATACAGGCACCCCTGTGTTCATCGCAGCACTGTTTGCAATAGGCGAGACATGGAAGCTACCTAAAGTTAAGTGTCCATCAGCAGATGAAAGGATAAACACGGCGTGGTACATATATGCACTGAAATATTACTCAGCCATTAAGAATGAAATAATGCCATTTGAAGCAACATAGATGGACCTGGAGATTATCACACCAAGTGCAGTAAGTCAGACAGAGAAAGACAAATATATGATATTGCATATATGTGAAATTTTTTTAAAATGATACAAATGAACTTATTTACAAAGCAGAAACAGTCTTAGAGAAGGAAGAATGGGGAAGGAAGGACAGAATGGTAGTTTAGGTTTGACATGTACACACTGCTAAATTTAAAATAGATGACCAAACAGAATCTACTGTATAGCACAGGGAACACTGCTCAATACCATGTAATAACCTAAATGGGAAAAGAATTTGGAAAAGCATAGATACATATGTATAAATGAATCACTTTGCTATACACCTGAAATGAACACATTGTTAATCAACTATAGAAGAGCTCCTTTCAACATCTCTTGCAAGGCAGGTCTAGTATGAATGAACTCCCACAGCTTTTATTTGTCTGGGAAAGTATTTCTCCCTCACATCTGAATGACAACTTTGCTCTGTATTCTTGGGTGAAAGTCTATCTTTCAGAATTTTGAGAATGCCATTTCACTTTCTCTTGGCCTAGAGGATTTCTGCTGAGAACTCTGCTGATAACCCAATGAGTTACTGTCCTTTATTCCTGGCTGTCTTTAAAACGCTTTTACTTTTGACCATTTTAATATTATGTGTCTTGGAGAAGGTCTTTTTGCATTGAGATAATTAAGTGTTCTCTTAGCTTTAAGGACTTGTATACACAGTTCCTCCCCCAAGTTTAGAAAATTCTATCAGCTATTCTTTCCTTAAATAAACTGTTCCCTCTTCGTCTTCTCTGTCTCAGATATCCATTCCCCTAATGTTGACCTTCCTAAAACAGTCAGCTCTCATGGGCATACACACCAAGGAAACCAGAATTGAAAGAGACACATGTACCCCAATGTTCATTGCAGCACTGTTTATAATAGCCAGGACATGGAAGCAACCTAGATGTCCATCAGCAGATGAATAGATAAGAAAGCTGTGGTACATATACACAAGGAAGTATTACTCATTTACTAAAAAGAATACATTTGAATCAGTTCTAATGAGGTGGATGAAACTGGAGCCTATTATACAGAGTGAGGTAAGCCAGAAAGAAAAACACCAATACAGTATACTAGCATATATATATATAGCCCCTGGTTGCATTCAACCTTTATATATAAATGTACAGATGTGTGGAGTTATCCAGCATCCTATTGTGTTGACAGAAGCACCTTTGTTGATTTGTAGTTGCTATATGGTTGTAGACTGAAAGGGGCAGATAAAGGCAATCCTTCACTGCACTCCACTTTCAAGAGTGGGCACTTTCCAGCCTCTACCTCTTTGAGAGAGATGTGCCTCTGTGCCTTCAACTATTGCTTCTTATGCCTCCGGGGTCACTGCCGCCTTGCTTCTGCCACAACCACTGTAGTCACTGACATGTGGGCTCTTCCTTCATATCCAGCATCCTCTGAGTTGTAGCTCTTACTGCCATGGGGGAAAGAGGACACTGGTGGGACGGTTGTCGCGGTCTTACAGGCATCTCTACCTCTTAGGTGCTACAAGGCTCATGGGCTCCACCACTGCAGAAGGAGGTGGAGGCTGGATTGTGGGCAGCCCAGTGGCAGCCCCATTGCCACTGTTGCCACGTCACTTGTGGCTCTGGCGCTGTTGTGATTAGGAGGTTAGAGTCACGCACAGCCACCTCACCTGTTGCTGCTAGGTTCTCTGGAGCTGTGGAGTCAGCTGCCATGGTCAGAGGGCAGGGCCTGAAGGCGCTGACTTTGCAGTTCCCTCGGTTCCACTTCTATCTGTTCCCATCACCAGCCTTTATACGAACAGATGTGTGGAGTTATCCAGCATCCTATTGTGCTGACAGAGGCACCTTTGTTGACTTGTGACTGCTGTTCGGTTGTAGACTGCAAGGGGCAGAGAAGCAATCTTTTACTCCACCATGTTACCGATGGCTCCACAGTCAGGGCCCAGGGAAGTCTTTCTAATCTCTTGTCATCATGCCCAAATCCCAAGATTCGTGTGGTTGTTCCACTGGAGCACAGGCTGATGCACACCATGAACTGTAGCAGAGGCCCCTGGGTCATACAGTGACAAGAAGTCAAGTGGGAAGCGGGAAAATTACTGGAGCTGGAGTACGCATTAGCATGAGACTGAGGACTTCTGGAGGCCCTAATTTTTTAAGGGGAAGCGTGATAAAATTGTCTGGGTTCTACCTCTAGTAACCTTATCATACACTCATGGTATATGGACAGTGGACAAAGATCCTCTCTTGGTTCTGGCAGAAAAAGAGGCCGGCAATGAAGTATCACTTCACATCAGTCAGGATGGTCATCATCAGAAACACTACAAACAATAAATGCTGGAGAGGTTGTGGAGAAAAGAAAACCCTTTTGCACTATTAGTGGGAATGTAAGGAAAAAGACTATTGATACAGCCGCTATGGTATGTATGGTATGGAGAATGGTATGTAAGAATGGTATGGAGATTCCTTTAAAAAAAAAAAAAAAAACTAAGAATAAAACTACCACATGACCTAACCAATCCTGCTACTGAGCACATACCCTGAGACAACCATAACTGAAAATGACACATATTCCCCAGTGTTCATTGCGGCACTATTTACAACAGAAAGGACATGGAAACAACCTAGACGTCCACTGACAGATGAATGGATAAAGAAGTTGTGGTACACACATAGCACAGGATATTACTCAGCCATAAAAGCAAATGAATTTGAGTCAGTTGAACTGAGGTGGATGAACCTAGAGTGAAGTCAGAAAGAGAAAAACAAAGACTGCATATTAATGCTCATATATGGAATCTATTCATGCTCCTTGAAAGAAAAGGTATGACCAACCTAGACAGCTTATTAAAAAGCAGACATTACTTTGCCAACAAAGGTCCATCTAGTCAAAGCTATGGTTTTTCCAAAAGTCGTGTATGGATGTGAGAGTTCGACTATAAAGAAAGCTGAGCGCCAAAAAACTGATGCTTTTGAACTGTGGTGTTGGAGAAGACTCTTGAGAGTCCCCTGGGCAGCAAGGAAATCCAACCAGTCCATCCTAAAGGAGATCAGTCCTGAATATTCATTGGAGGAACTGATGCTGAAGCTGAAACTCTAATCCTTTGGCCACCTGATGCGAAGAACTGACTCATTAGAAAAGACCCTGATGCTGGAAAAGATTGAAGGTGAGAGGAGAAGGGGATGACAGANAAGGAAATCCAACCAGTCCATCCTAAAGGAGATCAGTCCTGAATATTCATTGGAGGAACTGATGCTGAAGCTGAAACTCTAATCCTTTGGCCACCTGATGCGAAGAACTGACTCATTAGAAAAGACCCTGATGCTGGAAAAGATTGAAGGTGAGAGGAGAAGGGGATGACAGAGAATGAGATGGTTGGATGCCATCACCGACTCAATGGACATGAATTTGAGTAAACTCCAGGAGTTGGTGATGGACAGGGAGGCCTGGCGTGCTGCGGTTGCAAAGAGTCGGACACAACTGAGTGACTGAACTGACTGGCTGATGGAATCTAGAAAAATGGTACAGATGAACCTGTTTACAGGGTAGGAATAGAAATGCAGACAGAACAGACTTGTGGACACAGTGGGGGAAGAGGAGGGTGCGATGAACTGAGCGAGTAGCACTGACATATATGCACTGTCATATGTGACATAGAGAGCTAGTGGGAAGCTGCTGCATAACACAGGGAGCCCTACCCAGTGCTCTGTGACCACCTAGAGGGGTGCGATGGGGGAGTTCAAGGCAGGGGATATATGTATACTGATGGCTGATTTATGTTGTTGTACAGCAGAAGCCAGCACAACATTGTAAAGCAATTATCAAATTAAAAATAAATTTTTAAACAAAGGAAAAAAGGACAAAGGCTACACTTTATCTGAACTCCACACTGCTTTTAGCAGTTTGATGCTGGGTGACGTGTCCTGGTAAGCAGTAAGAAAGAGCTTCTGTGCAAGGTGGGTGTCATGTCTGGGATGAGCAGATGGTGTGTGTGCACTCAGTCGTGTCTGACTCTTTGCGATGCTGTGGACCATACCCGCCAGGCTCCTCAGCCCACGGGATTGTCCAGGCAAGAACACTGGAGTGGGTTGCTGTGCCCTCCTCCAGAGGATCTTCCCAACCAGAGACTGAGCCCATGTCTCTTATGTCTCCTGCTTTGGAAGGTGGCAGGAGTGGGAAATTTGCTTGGGTTGGTTTCAAGGCATGAGGTTGTTGAATAATCAACAATGACTTGAGGGTACTGAAAATCTTAAGGGGTAAGACTTCATCTAATGGCACAGGCTCTGGAGAGCTCATGTCGCCTTCTGGGTTGAACAACGACTAATTGCAGAGAATTATTTATTGGAAGCTGTGTGTGAAGTGGGACTGAATGAGGAAAGTAGAAGCAGGGGACCCATTTAGGTCCCCGTGTGAGGAATGACTAGAGAAACAACTGAAAGAATAGGAAGGAAGAGGAGAGGCTGAAGAAAGACCGACAGCAGTGCAGACAGAGGACTAGGAAGGCGGGGAGAGAAAGGTTCTTTCAGAAAGAAGAGTAAGAAGGAAGTAAGATTGTGAAAGCGTCTGTTCTGATTAACTGTGCACGGGATTTGTGTGACCTGAATTAGAGTTTTCTGGGTGGAATGACGAGGAGTAGAAAGAGACTATGAAGACTAAGAGAGAAAGCTGATGCTAGAGTTTGTTATTACAGATCACCTGTTCTAAAAGAATAGAAGGAAAATGAGATGATCTGGTAGCTGGCTGGAAAAGAAAAAAGAATATTTTTTTCATATATAATTGGCAGAAGGAGAACAAAAGGGTAAGAAAGATGACTATATGGAACTTTCACTGATATCTAGGAGACTCTCCAGAGTAATCACAGGCAGTAGGTGAACTGGCAAGTTTCTAGGCAGCAAAGCCTAGGATGTGCTGAGCCAGGGTGTCACTGCAGGTCCTGACTTTTCCATCAACTGACCCTGGAAACTTAATCACTCACAATCCATATCCTAATGTGTAATGTGGGACCAATAATCATTTCCCTGTATACCCAGCACTGTTCCTGAACAACACTAGAAACTCATTAAATATCCCTTGGTTGATTACCTTGCAGAGTAGTTATGAGAATATAAAAAAGAAGAACACATTTGGGAAGATTTTAGAGAGCTATAAACATCATTATTCAGTCAATGTTATTTGTCAACGTAGATCAATATTTACCATGTGTATGTCATAATATGACTTCACTTATTCCAATTTCTGAACTTAAAATATACATGGAGTGAAACAACACACCTTTCATCTCTAGGGGAAATTACTTACAAATAAGTTTTAATATGTTTAGGGCATTGGTATCTAAATATATCCACCCGCATAAATTGCAAGAGAATCAACAGCAGAACATTTCAAAGCTGTACTTCAGCTGTACTTCTGGAGATTCTCTGATTCTGTAGTTCTGAGGTTAGACTGGGGGTGGGGAGGATGGGGGGTGGTGTCTGTACTACTTAAAGTTCCTAAGCCAAGGGAATGGCCAAGATGGCAGAGTAGGAAGACCCCAAGCTCACCACCTCTCAAGGGCACACAGAATTTATAACTATAAAATTTACAGAGTAACTACTGATGGGAAGGACCAGAATCTAACAGAAAAGAAAAAAAAAAAAGCTTCTACAACAAAAGATAAAAAGAAAGAACCACAATGAGACAATAGGACCAGCAAAGTCATGATTTAGTCAGATCTATATACACCCCTGGTGGGTGACTCAGAAACAGTAGGATAATTACAATTGCAGAGTTTCTCCCCAGAGTGAGGGGTCTGAGCTCCGTATCAGACTCCCCACCCTACAGGGTCTTACACTAAGACAACCCCCAACAACATTTGGCTCTGAAAGCCAGCAGGGCTTATTTTTGAGAGTGCCAGGGGGGTCTACTCTTAAAAGATGCTTACAAAATCTCACATGCTCTGGGACCCAGGGTGAAGGTGAAGTTGCTCAGTCGTGTCCGACTCTTTGCGACCCCATGCACTGTAACCTACTAGGCTTCTCTGTCCATGGGATTTTCCAGGCAAGAATACTGGAGTGGATTGCCATTTCCTTCTCCCAGGGTAGAAGCAGTAATTTGAAAGAAACTTGGGTCGGACCCACCTACTGATCTTGGAGGGTCTCCCAGAGGGGTGAGAAGCCACCTCTTCACCTTGAGTAGTGGTGGCAGCCATTTTGGGTCAGGGGCAGCTTGCAGGGCAGGGGGTTGGGGGGGAGGGGTGCTGTTCTACCATGCAAACACTGGTGCTGACAAGCACCCTTGAGCTTATTAGCTTCAGGACCCAACCCTGCTCCTGCCCACCAGAGTGTGGGCACCAGGAGGGCAATGCCTCAGGCCAAGCAACTAGCTGAGTGGGAACATAGCCCAAACAACCAGCAAGCAGGAGTTGTCTTAAAAAGTTCTGAGTCCACAGCCACCATGGGACACGGTGCTGTCCATGAGAAGGCCCAGGACCTGACTCCATACACCAGTGCGTAGACCCCAGGACCCAGCTCTGCCCACCAGTGAGCAGGCAACAACCCCAGGACATCCTGGGCCCTGACCTCACCCACAGGTGAGCAGGCTCTAGCCACAGGACCAGCCTCAGCCAACAGTAGGCCAGGCACCTGTTCTGGGACCCTCTAGACCCTCATGATCCAGCCTCATCAACCAGTGGCCAGCAGACTTCACTCCTGGCAACCAACTAGGCCAGGAGCCTGTCGTACCTACCTGACCACCCATGGCAGTCAGCTCACTACATAGGACCCACACATGCCAGATGAGTGACACCTCTAGAACACAGGGCTCTGGTGGTCAGAGAGGATTATACTGCTGGGACATGTATGACATACCCTACAAAAGGTTAGAAAATGTAAACAACCTACCACATCACAGGAAAAAAAAAAAAAAACCAGCAAATCAGGCATAATGACGTGATAGTGGATCATGTTCCAAACAAAATAATAAGATAAAACCCCACAAGAGTGGGATGATCACCAGTCCAGGGTCAATGCATGAGACAGGATGCTCAGGGCTGGTGCACTGGGATGACCCACAGGGATGGAATGGGGAGGGAGGTGGGACGGGAGTTCAGGATGGGGAACATATGTACACCCATGGATGATTCATGTCAATGTATGGCAAAAACCACTACAATACTGTAAAGTAATTAGCTTTCAATTAAAATACATAAATTTTAAAAAAAACCCACAAGAAATAAGTAGAGATAACCAATCTGCCCAACAGAGTTCAAAGTAATAATCATAAAGATGATCCAATAATTCAGGAGAAGATTGGATGAACAGAGTAGGAGTTACAAGTGCTTAAAAGAGTTAGCAAATATAGAGAAGAACAAAACAGATGAATATAATAACTGAAATGAAAAATACACTAGAAGGAATCAACAGTAGATTAAATGACACAGAGGAACAGATCAGTGGAATGAAAGAGCAGTGGAGACCACTAAAGCTGAACAGAAAAAGGAAAAATAAGAAGTGAAGGTGGTCTAAGAGACCTCAGGGGCACCATCAAGCATAGTAGCATTTGCATGATGGGGGTTCCACAGGAGAAAAAAGGGACTGAGGACATATTTGAAGACAATGGTTGAAAACTTCCCTAACCTGGGAAGGGAAACAGACATCCAGATCCAGGAAGTAAAGACCGTCCCAAAGAGGATCAACCTAAGGAGGTCAATACAAAGACACCTTCTAATTGAAAGGGTAAAAATTAAATATAAAGAAAGAATATTAAAAGCAGCAAGGGAAAAGAATCAAGTTATGTACAAGGAAACTCCCATAAGGCTATTAGATAACTTTCCAGCAAAAATTCTACAGGGGAGAAGGGAGTAGCATAATATATTTAAATAGATGAAAGGGAAGAACCTACAACCAAAATATTCTATCCATTAAGGTTTTCCTTCAGATTTTTATGGAGAGATCAAAAGTTTTACAGACAAACAAAAGCTAAGAGAGTTCATTACCACTAATTCAGCTTAACAAGAAACATTAAAGGGAATTCTCTAAGGGGGGAGAAGGAGGGGAAAGAGAAAGAAAAAGCTTCCTGGTAAGGGGAAATATTTAGTAAAGACAGTAAATCAACCTTATGTAAAATTAGTAAAAAAGGTCAAAAGACAAGAATAGTAACGGAGAAGGCAATGGCACCCTACTCCAGTACTCTTGCCTGGAAAATCCCATGGATGGAGGAGCCTGGTAGGCTGCAGTCCATGGGGTCGCTAAGAGTCAGGCATGACTGAGTGACTTCACTTTCACTTTTCCCTTTCATGCATTGGAGAAGGAAATGGCAACCCACTCCAGTGTTCTTGCCTGGAGAATCCCAGGGACAGGGCAGCCCGGTGGGCTGCCATCTAAGGGGTCGCACAGAGTTGGACACGACTGAAGTGACTTAGCAGTAGCAGTTAGGGGACACACAGAACAAAAAGATATAAAATATGATGTCAAAGTAATTCTGGGGGAGGGACATAACAATGTAGAGTTGTTAAAGTGCATTCGAGATTATGAGATTAGTAACTTAACATAGATAGCTACAGAAACCTTATGGTAACCACAAATCAAAAACCTATAATAAAGACACACAAAAAAAGGAGAAAGGAATCCAAAATAACAGTAAAGATAGTCATCAAATCATAGGGAAGAAAGCAAAAGAAGAACAAATAACCAAAAATTAACTACAAAAGCAATCCCAAAACAATTAACAAAATGGCAGTAAGTACATATGTATCAATAACTATCTTAATTGTAAATTACAGGACTAAATGCTCCAATGAAAAAAACAGAGTGGCCAAATGGACATAAATACAAGCGCTACATATATGCTGCCTGAAAAAGACTCACTTCCAATCTAAAGACACGCACAGACTGAAAGTGCGGAAATTGGAATAAGGTATTCTATGCAAAAGGAAATCAAAAGAAAGCCAGAGTAGCAATACTCATATCAGACAAAATAAACTTTAAACAAAAACTATAAGAAGAAACGATAAAGGACCTTACATTCATAATGATCAAGGGATCAGTCCAAGAAGATGCTGTGACAATTGTAAATATACATGTACCCAAAAAAAATATTTTTACCCACAGCAAATATCCACATACATAAAGGGAGAAATTGACAGCAACACAGAGTCGGGGACTTTAACATCACACTTAAACTTACATCAATGAACAGATCAACAAGACAGAAAATCATTAAAGAAATATTGGCCTTAAATGACACATTAAACCATTGACTTAATATATATATTGGTCAAAATTCATATATATATATTTATATATAAAACATTCCATTCAAAAAACAGCAGAATACACATTATTTTCAAGGGCACATGAACATTCTACTGGATAGAATGTTCTAATCGACATCTAACCCAACATTCTAATGGATAGGCCACATGCTGCTGCTGCTGCTAAGTCACTTCAGTCGTGTCCGACTCTGTGTGACCCCATAGACGGCAGCCCACCAGGCTCCCTCATCCCTGGGATTCTCCAGGCAAGAATACTGGAGTGGGTTGCCATTTCCTTCTCCAAGGATAGGCCACATAATAACCCACAAAAATATTCTCAACAAATTTAATAAAAGTGAAATAATATCAAGCATCTTTTCCAACCAAAATGCTATGAGACAAGAAATCAACTATAACAAAAATCTGCAAGAAAACACACACACAGAGGCTAAACAACCAATGGTCACTGAAGAACTCAAAAAAGAAATTTAAAAGTATCTGTACACAAATGAAAATGAGAGAACAATAATCCAAAATCTATGGGATGCAGCAAAAGCAGTTCCGAGAGAGTAGTTTCCAGCAATAGAAGCCCACCTCAGGAAACAAGAAAAATCCCAAGCAACCTAACCTCACACTTAAAGGAACTAGAAAAAGAAAAACAAAACCAAAAGTTAGTAGAAAGTAAGAAATCAAAATGATCACAGCAAAAATAAACGAAATAAAGACTAAAAACAATAGCAACTAAGATCAATGAAAAGAATTGGTCTTTGAAAAGATAAATAAAATTGATAAACGTCAGACTCATCAAGAAAAAGAGGCCCCAAATCAATAAAATCAGAAATGAAAAAATTACAACACCATAGATCGTTGAAAATTATTGCAAACAATTATACACTAATAAAACAGACAACCTAGAAGAAACGGACACATTCTTAGAAATGTACAAACTCCAAAGACCAAATCAGGAAGAAATAGAAAATATAAACAGACCGATTATCAGCAATGAAACTGAATCAATGATTTTTAAAACTCCCAGAAAACAAAAGTCCAGAACTAGATGGCCTCCCAGGTGAATTTTATCAAACATTTAGAGAAGAGTTAACATCTATCATTCTCAAACTATTACAAAAAATTGCAGAAAAAGGAATCCTTCCAAACACATTTTACAAGGCCAGCATCACCCTGGTAGCAAAACCAGACAAAGATGCTACAAAAAAAAAAAGAAAGAAAGAAAGAAAGAAAGAAAATTACAGGCCAATATCCTTGATGAACACAGATGCAAAAATGTTCAACAAAATATTAGCAAAATGAAACCACCAATATATTAAGAAGATCATACACCATGATCAAGTGGAATTTATTCCAGGGATGCAAGGATTGTTCGTATCTATAAATCAATGTAATAAACCCATATTAACTAATTGAAAAATAAAAATCACATGATCATATGAGTAGATACAGAAAATCTTTTGACAAGTTTCAACATCTATTTATGATTAAAAAAAAATTCTCAACATGGTGGTATAGAGTGAATATACCTCAACATAATAAAGTCCATATATGATAAGCCTACAGCTAAAATCATACTCAACAGTGAAATGCTAAAAGCATTTCCTCTAAGATCATGAAGACAAGAATACCCACTCTCACCACTTTTATTCAACATACTATTGAAGTCCTAGCCACAGCAACTAGACAAATAAAGAAATCAAAGGAATCCAAACAGGAAAGGAAGAAGTAAAACTGTCACTGTTTAAAGATGACATGATATTATACACAGAAAATCCTAAAGACACCACCAGAAACTACTATAGTTCATCAATGAATCTGGTAAAACAGCAAGATACAAAATTTATATCTATAAATCTGTGCATTTTTATATACTGACAACAAACTACCATAAAGAGAAATTAAGATAACAATTTTACCATCACATAAAAAAGAATAAAATACTTTAGAAGGAGGTAAAAGACCTGTGCCCAGAAAACTATAAGATATTGATGAAAGAAACTGAAAATAACACAAACAGATGGAAAGATACACTGTGTTCACAGATTGGAAGAATGAATACTGTTAACATGATCATACTATGCAAGGCAATCTGCAGATTCAATGAAATCCCTATCAAATTACCAATGGCACTTTTCACAAAATTAGAATAAATTCTAAAATTTCTATAGAAACATAAAAGACCCCAAAGAGTGAAAACAATTTTGAGAAAGAAGAACGAAACTGAAGAAATCACACACCTGACTTCAGACTACACTACAAAACACTATGGGACAAGCACAAAAACACTGACATACAGATAAACGGAACAGGATAGAAAGCCCAGAAATAAACCACACACAAATGAGTTTATGTCACAGGATCAACTAATCTATGGCAAAGGAGGCAAGAATAGACAATGGAAAAAAGACAGTCTCTTCAATAAGTGGTGTTAGAGAATGTGGACAGCTATGTAAAAGAATGGAATTAGAACATTCTCTAACACCATATACAAAAATTAACTCAAAATGGATTAAAGACCTAAATGTAAGACCTGAAACCACTGAACTCCTAGAGGAAAACACTCTGACATAAACTGTAGCAATATGTTTTGGATCTGTCTCCTAAACCAAAGGAAATTAAAGAAAATAAACATGAGACATAATTAAATTTAAAAACCTTTGCACAGCGAAGGAAACCACTGACAAAACTAAAGACAACCTACTGAATGTGAGAAAATATTTGCAAACGATATGACCAATAAGGAGTTAATATCCAAAATAAACAGATACAACTGAATATTTTTAAAAAATTTTTTAATGAAGGGATGAGGAGGAGGCGCAAGAGGGAGGGGATATGAATATAATTACGACTGATTCACATTGTTATATGACAGAAACCAACACAACATTGTAAAGCAATTATCCACTAATTTAAAAAAAATGTTTTTAATGAGCAGACGACCTGAATAGACATTTCTCTAAAAACAACATACAGATGGCTAACAGGCACCTGAAAAGATGCCCAACATCATTAATCAGAGAAAAGCAAATTAAAACCTCAACGAGATATCACCTCACACCAGTCAGAATGGCCATCATCAACAAGAACACAATTATCAAGCATTAGTAAGTATGTGGAGAAAGGGAACCTTCATACACATTGGTGCAACCACTGTGGAAAATAGTATAATTCCTCAAAACATTAAAAATAGAGCTATTATATACCCAGCAAGTTCACTACTGGCAATACAGCTGAAAAAAATAAAAACACTAATTTGAAAAGATACATACACCCCAATAGTCAAAGCATCATAATTTATAATAGCCAAGATATGGAAACAATCTACATGTCCATCAACAGATAAGTGGATAAAGAAGATGTGAGATGATCTATCAATTGATTGATAAATATACACACAAACATACAGTGGAATAGCACTCAATCACAAAAAAGAATGGAATTTCGCCCTTTGCAGCAACACAGATGGACTTAAAGGATATGACATTAAATGAAATAAATCAGAGAAAGACAAACACTATGATATCACATACGAGTGGAATCTAAAAATACAACAAACTAATGAATCTAACAAAAATAAGCAGACTCAACAGATACAGAGAACAAATTCATGGTTAACAGCGGGGAGCGGAATGGGGGAGGAGCAAGATGGGGTAGGGAATTAACACAAATTGCTATGTATTAACATTAAAGAAATAAGATAAGTATATATTGTACAGTATGGTGGCTCAGACAGTAAAGAGTCTGCCTGTAATGCAGGAGACTGGAGTTAGATCCCTGGGTGGGGAAGATTCCCTGGAGGAGGGCGTGGCAACCCACTCCAGTATTCTTGCCTGGAAGATCCCCATGGACAGAGGAGTCTGGTGGGCTACAGTCCATGAGGTCACAGAGTCAGACACGACTGAGTGACTAAGCACACATACATATATTATACAACATAAGTATAACCAATATTTCATAATAACTTTAAATGGAGCATAACCTACAAAAAATTTGAATCACAATGTTGCACACCTGAAACTAATATTGTAAACCAACTATATCTCCATTTTTAAAAGTCTATGTCCAGCCAAACAGCCCACCATGCATAAGAGAGCTCAAAGGCATTTCAGACAGACAGGCTCTAAGATAAATTACCTCCCATGCTCCCTTTCTGGGAAAAATAAAATGAAAATAAATTTATTAAGGCAATTCTAATGTGCAGGCAACTTGGGAAGTACAAACGTTTTACAAAAGGACTGATGCCTCCCATTCCATTATTAGACTGTTCTCACAAGAGCGAAAAGCCACCAGCATCGTTTAGAACGCTATCACGGAAGGAACTGTGGGTCAAAAATCTTCACCCCAGTATCTGTGAGCCCCTGGACACTCCGGGTTCACACCTCCTCCCGGGCCCCACCTCTTTTGGTTTTCTTCCCCATTTTTCTAAAAGCTGCCTCGACCCCAACCCCTGGGGTTCTGCCCTTCTCCAAAACCAACTGCAGCAAGAGCAGCCAATCCTCTGCCTCTTCCGGCTTGGCTATTCTTGTAGACAATTAGCACACAGGCCACTTCCCTTTTAAGGCATTTTTAACTGACGGTTACTACAAGGGTAGGTGGGAGGAGAAAAAAGTAGGGGAGAGAAAAAGGTTCCAGACTCCCCAAGGCCTTACCGTCACAAACTTGGTTCAATTTTTCTAAAAGCTGCCTCGACCCCAACCCCTGGGGTTCTGCCCTTCTCCAAAACCAACTGCAGCAAGAGCAGCCAATCCTCTGCCTCTTCCGGCTTGGCTATTCTTGTAGACAATTAGCACACAGGCCACTTCCCTTTTAAGGCATTTTTAACTGACGGTTACTACAAGGGTAGGTGGGAGGAGAAAAAAGTAGGGGAGAGAAAAAGGTTCCAGACTCCCCAAGGCCTTACCGTCACAAACTTGGTTCACGGTTTTGGCTTCCCACCAGAGAGAGGAGCCAGAGGGGAATTCCAGTAGTGAAGAGCCGATGGCGCCAAGATGGCACCCGTGGGAGGAAGATGGGCTCCCTGCCTCACAGGAGACGCACTGACTCTGCCGCTACAGGGGAAACAACTCCCTCTCTCCCCCCACCCCCAAAAAACCCTAAAAACTAACAACTGCTACACACCAGGCAGAAGCAGGGAAGGCCCACACGACAGCGGGTGGGAGGGCCTGGGTTGCAACTCTGCCGTGAGCCCTACCTCTGGCGCTGCAGAGCCCGGAGTTGGGAGGGAACTCAGACCCGGAGCTTCTCCCTGAGGAGTGAAGGGTTTGAACCCCATATCTGGCACCCCAACTTTTAAGACTTGTGCCTTAGAGACCAGCCCCGAAACACCTGGCTTTGAAAACCACGCAAAGTCCCGCCCAGGAATCCCACAAGGCCACGGGGAAGCCAGAAGCAGTTCTTAAAGGCCCCGTGGGCGCGGGCTCACCTGCAGGGGCCCAGGTCTGGTGTGAATGAGACTCACCTGCTAATTCTAAAGCTTCCGCTTGAGAGACAGGCATCTCGCTGAGCACCCTCGAACCCTTGCCGGCTTGCTGGCAGCATGCTGAGCTCTCCCTCTGCCTCACTCTTGCCAGTGAGTGTGATCTGGTTGTTCTCCTTTTCCCACCAAGCACCATCTCTCTGCCTCATCCCAGCTGGTGGGCGTCAACGTGACACTCCCCACTCCGCTCCAGGGCCCCACAGCCCCTACAGGGGACCTCTTACTCACAAAAGTAAAAGATGGACATCTTTTTTGTGGCTGCCACAAGGGGATTCACTTGATCCCCTGGTTCTGGAGGGCAGGGGGCTTTCAATCCTGGGTCTCATGGGACAGGAACCGTCAGAGAGACAGTTCTTGACAAGCTACTACTCCCAGGGCACTGCACAGACAGCCAACTGACACATGCCCCTGTCTTTCTGCGAAAGAGGCCTATTTGCTTGCCCAGGAGCTTTGGCCTAGGAACAGGCTTCTGATCTGGCACACTTCTAGAACCCCAAGACATGGTCTTTGCAATCTCACTCTGCCTTGCTGCAAATAGCTGGTATCTCCTAGAAAGGAGCTCGTGCACTTGTCTAGCACACCAGTTTTTTGTGGCTGCCACCAAGGGACACCAGAGGGTGGCCACTTGGCTTATACCTGTGGGTCCCATAGGTCTGTAACCAACAAAAGAAGACTTCTTAAACAGCTGCCATCTCCATGGCTTGGAGAGGAAACGGCAACCCACTCCAGGATTCTTGCCTGGAGAATCCCATGGACAGAGGAGCCTGGTGGGCTACAGTCCATGGGGTCGCAAAGAGTGTGACACAACCAAGCAACTAACACTTTCACACTTTTATGCCTCAGCCCAGTCAGGGCTATCCTGCCAGCTCATCTCAGTAGCCAGCTAGCAAGTGGGAGGCAGAGAAAGAACAGGATGAAAAGTAGGGGAATCCTGCAATTTGATACCTCGCGTAGAGTTTCCAGGCCTGTTCCCGAGCATTCAGATATGTGGCTTTTGGCAATAAGACTAATTCTACACTTGCCTAGCTATTGGAATGAGACTACAATTGGAAGATACTTAGTTTCTTTAGCCTAATAAAGTCACAAAAGACAGTGAGTGAAGTGAAGCTGCTCAGTTGTATCCGACTCTTTGCGATCCCATGGACTATAGCCTACCAGGCTCCTCCATCCATGGAATTTCCCAGCCAAGAGTACTGGAGTAGGTTGCCGTTTCCTTCTCCAGGGATCTTCCCGACCCAGGGATCAAACCCGGGTCTACCACATTGCAGGCAGAAGCTTTACCTTCTGAGTTACCAGGGAAGCCCACAAAAGACAATAAGTGATATTAAATAGTACTTTTTGTGAGATTTGCTAAATTAATCAGGGTATGGTATTACCTCTATAATTTCTGAAAATAGTTGCCAGCTCCTAATCTAAGTTAGAATGAATCCTGCTGTTTAGTTTACTTTTCAATTTTGTCCTTTTTTAAAAACTTGTTTTTAAAATCAGGCTCAAACCAAAACTGAAAGGAGTTAAGATCATTTTTAGTAGAGAAATTTCAGTTAACTTTAGGTTTAAAATACAGTCTACTGAATCTTAAAATTAGTTTTAATATTTGCCCTCAATAGCATCTTGCCTGATTTAAGAACATATAGATTAATTCAGGCTTCCTTATTGGTTCAAGGGCAAAGAATTTCACCTGCCAGTGCAGGAGGTTTGATCAAATCCAGGTTTGATCCCTGGGTTGGGAAGCTCCCCTGGAGAAGGAAATGGCAACCCACTCCAGTATTCTTGCCTGGAAAATCCCATGGACAGAGGAGCCTGGCAGCTACAGTTCATGGGGTCGGAAGAGAGTCAGATGTGACTTAGCCACTAAACAACAACGACTAATAGATTGATTCAGGGTCACAGTCTGTCTGTCTCTGTCTGTCTGTCTCTCTCTGGCATAATATTAGATTACTGAAAGATGAACAGGATTGAGCATGAGATTTTTTTTTAATTAAATTGGTATGATCTGAAGAGTAAATCCATTTAAAAGATTTCTGCACTGGACATGCTCCACAGTTCCTTCCTGGCAGGTTTATCTCTTTCTAGACCTTAGAAGGGGGAAGGCAATGGCATCCCACCCCAGTACTCTTGCCTGGAAAATCCCATGGACGGAGTAGCCTGGTGGGCTGCAGTCCGTGGGGTCGCTAACAGTCGGACAGACTGAGCGACTTCACTTTCACTTTTCTCTTTCATGCATTGGAGAAGGAAATGGCAACCTACTCCAGTATTCTTGCCTGGAGAATCCCGGGGATGGGGGAGCCTGGTGGGCTGCCGTCTATGGGGTCACACAGAGTCGGACACAACTAAAGTGACTTAGCAGCAGACCTTAGAAAGCTTATTCCTAGGGCGTTACTGCCATCTAGTGGAAAGTGCATTAAATGCTCTCTCAAGGCAAATTTTCTTCCCTACTTTCTCTCCCAAGGAAATGGCAACCCACTCCAGTATTCTTGCCTGGAGAATCCCAGGGATGGGGGAGCCTGGTGGGCTGCCGTCTATGGAGTCACACAGAGTC
>SJYX01024681.1:80158-91491 GCA_006410675.1 Oreotragus oreotragus
TTGGAGTTTCAGCTTCAGCAACAGTCCTTCCAATAAATAGTCAGGACTGATTTCATTTGGGATGAACTGGTTGGATCTTCTTGTAGTCCAAGGGACTCTCAAGAGTCTTCCCCACATCACAGTTCAAAAGCATCAATTCTTTGGCATTCGGCTTTCTTTATGATCCAAATCTCACATCCATATATGACTACTGAAAAAACCATAGCCTCGACTAGACGAAGTTTTGTCGGCAAAGTAATGTCTCTGCTTTTTAATATACTGTCGAGGTTGGTCATAACTTTTCTTCCAAGGAGCAAGCATCTTTTAATTTCATGACTGCAGTCACCATCTGCAGTGATTCTGGAGGCCCCTCCAAAATTAACATCTGTCACTGTTTCCACTGTTTCCCCATCTATTTGCCGTGAGGTGATGGGACTGGATGTCATGATCTTAGTTTTCTGAATCTTGAGCTTTGAGCCAATTTTTTCACTCTCCTCTTTCACTTTCATCAAGAGGGTCTTTAGTTCTTCACATTCTGCCATAAGGGTGGTGTCATCTGCATATCTGAGGTTATTGATATTTCTCCCGGCAATCTTGATTCCAGCTTGTGCTTCATTGAGCCCAGCGTTTCTCACAATGTACTCTGCATATAAGTTAAATAAGCAGGGTCACAATATATAGCCTTGGTGTACTCCATTCCCAATTTGGAACCAGTCTGTTGTTCCATGTCCAGTTCTAACTGTTGCTTCCTGACCTGCACACAGATTTCTCAAGAGGCAGGTCAGGTGGACTGGTATTCCCATCTCTTTAAGAATTTTCCACAGTTTGTTGTGATCCATACAGTCAAAGGCTTTGGCATAGTCAATAAAGTAGATGTTTTTCTGGAACATTCTTGCTTTTTTGATGATCCAGTGGATGTTGGCAATTTGATCCCTGGTTCCTGCCTTTTCTAAATCCAGCCTGACCATCTGGAAGTCATGGCTCACGTATTACTGAAGCCTGGCTTGGAGAATTTTGAGCATTACTTTGCTAGCGTGTGAGATGAGTGCAATTGTGTGGTAGTTTGAGCATTCTTTGGCCTTGCCTTTCTTTGGGATTGGAGTGAAAACTGACTTTTTCCAGTCCTGTGGCCACTGCTGAGTTTTCCAAATTTGCTGGCATATTGAGCGCAGCACTTTCACAGCATCATCTCTTAGGATTTGAAATAGTTCAACTGGAAATCCATCACCTCCACTAGCTTTGTGTGTAGTGATGCTTCCTAAGGCCCACTTGACTTCACATTCCAGGATATCTGGCTCTAGATGAGTGATCATACCATCGTGATTATCCGGATTGTGAAGCTCTTTTTTGTATAGTTCCTGTGTATTCTTGCCACCTCTTCTTAATATCTTCTGCATCTGTTAGGTCCATACTGTTTCTGTCTTTGATTGTAGCCATCTTTGCATGAAATGTCCCCTTGGTATCTCTAATTTTCTTGACAAGACCTCTAGTCTTTCCCATTCTATTGTTTTCCTCCATTTCTTTGCAGTGATCACTGAGGAAAGCTTTCTTATTTCTCCTTGCTATTCTTTGGAACTCTGCATTCGAAGGTATATCTTTCCTTTTCTTCTTTGCCTTTCACTTCTCTTCTTTTCTCAGCTATTTGTAAGGCCTCCTCAGGCAACCACTTTGCCTTTTTGCATTTCTTTTCCTTGGGGATGGTCTTGATCCCTTCCTCCTGGACAATGTCATGAACCTCTGTCCATAGTTCTTCATGCACTCTATCAGATCTAATCCCTTGAATCTATTTCTCACTTCCACTGTATAATCTTAAGGGATTTGATTTAGGTCATACCTGAATGGTCTAGTGGTTCTCCCTACTTTCTTCAATTTAAATCTGAATTTGGCAATAAGGAGTTCATGATCTGAGCCACAGTCAGCTCTCAGTCTTACTTTTGCTGACTGTATAGAGCTTCTCCATCTTTGGCTGCAAAGAATATAATCAATCTGATTTTGGTGTTGACCATCTGGTGATGTCCATGTGTAGAGTCTTCTCTTGTGTTGCTGGAAGAGGGTGTTTGCTATGACCAGTACGTTCTCTTGGCAAAACTCTATTAGCCTTTGCCCTGCTTCATTCTGCATTCCAAGGCCAAATTTGCCTGTTACTCCAGGTATTTCTTGACTTCCTACTTTAGCATTCCAGGCCCCTAAAATGAAAAGGACATCTTTTTGGGGTGTTAGTTCTAGAAGGTTGTGTAGGTCTTCATAGAACCATTCAGCTTTAGCTTCTTCAGCATTATTGGTCAGAGCATAGACTTGGATTACTGTGATATTGAATGGTTTGCCTTGGAAACGAACAGAGATCGTCCTGTCATTTTTGAGATTGCATCCAAGTACTGCACTTCGGACTCTTTTGTTGACTGTGATGGCTATTCCATTTCTTCTATGGGATTCTTGCCCACAGTAGTAGATATAATGGTCATCTGAGTTAAATTTACCCAGTCCAGTCCATTTTAGTTCACTGATACCTAAAATGTCTAAGTTCACTCTTGCCATCTCCTGTTTGACCACTTCCAATTTGCCTTGATTCATGGTCCCAACATTCCAGGTTCCTATGCAATATTGCTCTTTATAGCATTGGACTTACAGCCAACAGGACAACAATATTTCTATTCAGTCAAAAGTGATTTGGCAGAACCACGTGTAAGAGAAAATTAAAATTTAAAAATACTTGTGTGAATAAAAAATAATTTAAAAAGTGAAAAACAAAATGTATATGGTATGCTACCTTTTATAAAAAAGAAGGTAAAAATTTTAAATATGTGCTAACAGGAATTCCCTGAAGGTCCAATGGTTAGTGGCACTTTCACTACCATGGCCCAGGTTCAATCCCTGTTTGAGGAACTAAAGTCCTGCAAGCTGTAGGGTTCAGCCAAAAAAGAACAAAAATGTGCTTGCAATGTTGTATATCAATTGTATCTCAATCAACCTGGAGGAAATACATTTGCTTATTTTTTCAAAATGAAATGCAGAAAGGATAAACAAGAAACTAATGGAATTGGTTACCTAAAGAGAAAAGAAAGAAATAAGTAGAAAAGGTACAGAAAACAATGGAACTACTCTGATTATATATTTGATTTTTGAATCCTGTAAACATTTATATTTTTTAAAGATAAAATTAAGCCAACAGGTTGCAGGAACTCTAAACTGAACAGAAACAAATCAACCTGAGCATGAGCACATCAATAATATGACCACTTACAAGAAGAAAAAACTATTACAAATAATTTTCGAATGTAAAACTAACTTTCCATCTTTAGGGAGCATTCTAAGGATAATGAGAACTGTGAGAAAATCTTGAACCTGGTAAGTTTATTGTTGGCAGCAGTAGTAATTCTAAATCTAGTTTTGTGTGTATTTTTAAATGCCAAATAAATATATTAATATTGTTGGAAACAAGTTTTCCAGGAGAGATTTTTTTAAGTCATGGAATGGGGAAGAAGATGCAAACCGTAAGGCAATGGATTAAGAAATTGGTAGCATTATTACAAATCCATGTTTTTTAAAAGTACTTATTTCCACCTATATGAGAATAGAATCTAAAAAAGAGTAGATATATGTATGAGTGAAGTGAGTGAAGTCTCTCAGTCGTGTCCAACTTTTTGCAACCCTGTGGACTGTAGCCCACCAGGCTCCTCAGTCCATGGGATTCTCCAGGCAAGAATACTGGAGTGGGTTGCCATTTCTTTCTCCAGGGGATCTTCCCGACCCAGGGATCGAACCCAGGTCCCCTGCATTGCAGGCAGACGCTTTAACCTCTGAGCCACGAGGAAAGCCAGATATATGTATACTCCAATAAAAATATTTTTTCACTTGCAGGCATCAAATATATAACAAAAGAAATTTAAGTATGTATTTCCTAGGTTTGTCTGTTAAAATAGCTTAGAAGCAATGAGTCTCCTGTAACAGGGAGTACACCTTATATCCTGATCTCAGTGTCCAAATGCCACAGTCCAATGGAAGGAAGCAGGGTCCCATGATGAAATAACTGACTCCAGGCTGAGTCAGGGTAATCCTGGAACATAGTCTCATTTCAGAGCATAAGAATGTGCTCAAAGGCTGATCTTTTTTTTTTTTTTCAGGTCATTGGTTTTGCTTAAAATGTAACCTTCCTGTTCCCACAAGCTTTGATAAATACACAAACTTGGCATCAAAATAATGCAGAAACCAGCTATTAAGTCTCTCCGTTAAACCCCATCCAAAGTTTAAAGAGAGAAAAGGCTGTTTAAAAGTAAAACTCATTCCTAGTTTTCACAGATTCTTTCAGATGTGTATAAGAGACAGCTACAGTCACCATCTGCAGTACTGGCCCTCCATGGCTCCGGTTCGGCTCGCTACCTCTGGGAGACAGTTCCAGTCACGTCTCCTCCTACAGGGGTTAAAGCCTGATCATTCTTGTTGTTATTTAGTCACTAAGTCGTGTCCAACTCTTCTGTGATCACATGGACTGTAGCCCACCGGGCTCCTCTGTCCATGGGATTCTGCAGGCAAGCATACTGGAGTGGATTGCCATTTACTTCTCCAGGGGATCTTCCTGACCCAGGTATGGAACCTGTGTCTCCCACACTGGCAGGCGGCTTCTTTACTCCTGAGTCACCAGGGAAGCCCCTCAAAGGCTGAGGGGGACATGCAAAAGGACACAGAAGCCAGCCAAGATAGACAACAGAAAATAATTATACATTAAACTCTTTGAAAACCCATGAGTGTATACCCATCCTCAAAAAGAAAGGAAAAAAGAAATGAATGCCAATGGATGCAGGCAGAAGAAATGATAAAAACGAAAAATCATTATTCTAGAACCACCATAGAAATAATAGATTCAGGCAAGAATGATTAAAGCATGCTAAAATCATTCAGTGAAACACTGGGACACAAAAGAATATTTATACAGTCTGAAAGTGTCACTCCACAGTGATACAGATTTGTTACAAAGGAAAATATACCTTTACCACACATCTGGCAGCCAGCACTTTGACTAAGTGATTGAACTTAGTATGGGTAAAAATCAGCAGGCTCCTCTTGATATGACACACTGAGAAGGATTCAGCATCGTCCTCGTGATATTCCTTCCCAAAATGCCTGGGCTGAATTTATTCTTAAGGAAACATCAGATACATTCAACTGAAAAACATTCTACAAAACAACTGGCCAGGACTTCAAAAACATCAATGGCATAAAAGACTAAAAGTGACTGGAGAACTGCTCTTGATTAAAGGAGACAAAAAGAGACAGATAATTAAATGCAATGTGTAATCCTTGATTGGCTCTTAGATAATTAAAATACTGTGGAAGACATTATTGAAATAACTAGGGACATTTAAATAAGTACTTATCTTAGAAAATAATATTAAATATAATATCAGATCATAGAATTGTATCAATTTTAAATTTCCCATGTGTTATAATTCTATTTTAGCTAGGTTAGAGAATGCTCTTTTTAGGTGATACATGATGAAGTCTTTAGGAATAAAATGTCACAATGTCTATAACTATCTCTCAAATGGTTTAGCATGGTCTTGTTCATTAATATGGGCTTCCCAGGTGGCTCAGGAGTAAAGAATCTGCCTGCAATGCAGAAGATGCAAGTTCAGTCCCTGGGTCAGGAAGATCTCCTGGAGAAGGAAATGGCAACCTACTCCAGTATTCTTGTCTGGGAAATCCTATGGACAGAAGAGCCTGGCAGGCTACAGTTCATGGTGCTACAAAAGAGTCAGACACAGCTGAGCAGCCAAACAACAAATGTGCTCAGTTGTTCAGTCATGTCCGATTCTTTGTGATCCCAGGGACTATAGCCCACCAAGCTCTTCTGTCCACGGGATTTCCCAGGCAAGAATACTGGAGTAGGTTGCCATTTTCTACTCCAGGAGATCTTCCCGACCCAGGGACTGAATCTGTGTCTCCTGCATTGCAGGCAGATTCTTTACTGCTGAGCCACCTGGGAAGCCCATATTAATGAACAAGACCATGCTAAACCATTTGAGAGATAGTTATAGACATTGTGACATTTTATTCCTAAAGACTTCATCATGTATCACCTAAAAAGAGCATTCTCTAACCTAGCTAAAATAGAATTATAACACATGGGAAATTTAAAATTGATACAATTCTATGATCTGATATTATATTTAATATTATTTTCTAAGATAAGTACTTATTTAAATGTCCCTAGTTATTTCAATAATGTCTTCCACAGTATTTTAATTATCTAAGAGCCAATCAAGGATTACACATTGCATTTAATTATCTGTCTCTTTTTGTCTCCTTTAATCAAGAGCAGTTCTCCAGTCACTTTTAGTCTTTTATGCCATTGATGTTTTTGAAGTCCTGGCCAGTTGTTTTGTAGAATGTTTTTCAGTTGAATGTATCTGATGTTTCCTTAAGAATAAATTCAGCCCAGGCATTTTGGGAAGGAATATCACGAGGACGATGCTGAATCCTTCTCAGTGTGTCATATCAAGAGGAGCCTGCTGATTTTTACCCATACTAAGTTCAATCACTTAGTCAAAGTGCTGGCTGCCAGATGTGTGGTAAAGGTATATTTTCCTTTGTAACAAATCTGTATCACTGTGGAGTGACACTTTCAGACTGTATAAATATTCTTTTGTGTCCCAGTGTTTCACTGAATGATTTTAGCATGCTTTAATCATTCTTGCCTGAATCTATTATTTCTATGGTGGTTCTAGAATAATGATTTTTCGTTTTTATCATTTCTTCTGCCTGCATCTATTGGCATTCATTTCTTTTTTCCTTTCTTTTTGAGGATGGGTATACACTCATGGGTTTTCAAAGAGTTTAATGTATAATTATTTTCTGTTGTCTATCTTGGCTGGCTTCTGTGTCCTTTTGCATGTCCCCCTCAGCCTTTGAGGGGCTTCCCTGGTGACTCAGGAGTAAAGAAGCCGCCTGCCAGTGTGGGAGACACAGGTTCCATACCTGGGTCAGGAAGATCCCCTGGAGAAGTAAATGGCAATCCACTCCAGTATGCTTGCCTGCAGAATCCCATGGACAGAGGAGCCCGGTGGGCTACAGTCCATGTGATCACAGAAGAGTTGGACACGACTTAGTGACTAAATAACAACAAGAATGATCAGGCTTTAACCCCTGTAGGAGGAGACGTGACTGGAACTGTCTCCCAGAGGTAGCGAGCCGAACCGGAGCCATGGAGGGCCAGAGCGTGGAGGAGCTGCTGGCAAAGGCGGAGCGGGACGAGGCAGAGAAGCTACAGCGCATCACGGTGCAGAAGGAATTGGAGCTGGAGTTCGACCTGGGTAATTTGCTGGCCTCTGACCGGAACCCCCCGACCGGGCTGCGGCACGCGGGACCCCCACAGGAGGCCGAGCTGAGGGCCCTGGCGCGGGACAACACGCAGCTGCTCATCAACCAGCTGTGGCAGCTGCCTACCGAGCGCGTGGAGGAGGCGCTGGNTTCCCAGGCAAGAATACTGGAGTAGGTTGCCATTTTCTACTCCAAAACAGTAAACTAACATTCATTAACAAACTAGTGTGTATCTCAAAAATATAAGAGGTCCTAAAAAATGATTCTATGCTTAGGAGAGGATGTCATGATTGGTTGCCATGGTGCCCAGAAGGTTCCTATATATTCTCTGGAGCATGTCATAAGCATGAAACATGTAGACACAAAAGAGCAAGCTACAAGCTAGACGATAAAAAGGAAATCCCAGGGCCATTAGTTGAGTCAAAACTTTTCTTAGCTAGCTGACCTCCTCCTTTGCAAAGAAATGAGGACAAGATCTGTTATTCTAGTTAATGACGACTAATAGTACTTTTTACATATTTATTTATTTATTTGGATGCTCAGGGTCTTGGGAACAGCATGCAGGATCTTCAGTCTTCATTGTGGCATGCAGGATCAATTGCAGCATTCGAACTTTTAGTTGTGGCATGTGGAACCTAGTTCCCTAGCCAGGAATCAAAGCCAGGCCCCCTGCATTGGGAGTGCAGCGTCTTAGCCACCAGGCCACCAGGGAAGTACCGTGACTAACATTGTAATGAAACAAAAGGCAAGTGTGTAGGGGTNCAGTCTTCATTGTGGCATGCAGGATCAATTGCAGCATTCGAACTTTTAGTTGTGGCATGTGGAACCTAGTTCCCTAGCCAGGAATCAAAGCCAGGCCCCCTGCATTGGGAGTGCAGCGTCTTAGCCACCAGGCCACCAGGGAAGTACCGTGACTAACATTGTAATGAAACAAAAGGCAAGTGTGTAGGGGTATATGTGTATGTGCTTTAAACTTTCAAGAACTCTGATTGTGCCAGAGTCCACTCAGATGGGTAGGAAATAGCTGTAGAGAAGAGCTCTTTAGAGTAAATCCACCGTTAAAAAAAAAAAAAAATGCATGGGCAGTGTGAGGAACACTAATAGAAATGGAAATGGCATGAAAGAGTCAAATGAAAATGCTGGACTAAAAAAATAATAATACCAGGGATCAATGATTATTTAGATAAGCTTACGACAGCTGAGGGAAAAACTCAATATATGGAGATAGGTCAAGAAATTCCCCCAGCTGAAACACAAAGAATTAAAAAAAGAATGCATAAAAAACTGTTGAAAAGTGTCAGATGGCCCAGTATATAAGTAACTGAAGCCATAGAGGGAAAGAGTAAAAACTTAGGGCAGAATAAATATTTGAAGAGATAATGATAAAAATTTTCCAAAATTATGAAAGATGCCAAACCATAGATCAAAATTTCATAGAACCCCAAATAAGATAAATTAAATATCATACACACACACACACATACATGCCACTAGCCTAATTGCTGAAAACTGAAGATAAAGAAAAAATCATGAAGATAGCCAGAAAAAAAATCAATTACATATGAAAAAAAAAACCCCACAAAGATACAAAATAAAGGGATCATGCTCACTTGTATTTGTGTGCCCACTGTACAAACTTTAGATATCATCAGCTCCCTCGAAGGAGGAAGAAATATAGTCATAGATTACTGGACAGTAGGGAAAAGGGAGGATGAAAGCATGCCTTGCAGCTTGGAAGGCATATTTGTGCAGTAGTTCACTTGCATGGTCTTTGGGGGCAGACATACTTTAATGTCATCCTGAATGTCATTGACCAGTTGTGTTCAGTTTTCCTGTCTATCAACCAGAGATAATGATGTATACTCTGGAGAGGCACTAAGAGAACTACATTTTAAAGAAGACATAAAGCACTCAACAGTGGGTCTGGCATAAAGTCAGTGCTCCGCATTGCAAGCTGAATTATTAGCATAAGTTTTGTACCTATGTCTTAATGAAAAGTTCCAAGCAAGTGCAGAGGCTTCAATAAGCTGTCTTGGACTCATCTCAGTAGTCTACTTCTATCTCCTCCCTGCAATATTTTCAACATAGTCTGTGATCAGACCTAACAGCTTTATATCCAAAAAGCTTTCAAGGAAAATCCAAACTCTTCTACTTGCCATTCATGGTAATTTCTACACGTTCAGTCATTCCTACTAAATGATGTAACTTAAATTCATTATGGACTACTCTCTTGAATAGAAAGTACTTTCTTTCATCTTTGAAGATTTTAAGCAAAATTTATGTATGTCCCCATGTTACTAGGGGTTTCCAGGTGGTTCAGTGGGTAAAGAACCTGCCTGCATTGCAGGAGACCCAGATTCGATCCCTGGGTGGGGGAGATCCCCTGGAGAAGGAAATGACAACCCACTCCAGTATTCTTCTTGATAAATCCCATGGACAGAGGAGTCTGAAGGGCTACTGTCCATGGGGTGGCCAAGAGTCAGACATGACTTAGTGACTAAACCATCACCACCATGTTACTAACAGCAATTGCCTCTAGGAGAATCTGAGGGACTTGGGTTCAGGATGAGAGGAGCATTTACTTTGCACAGTTTTCTACTCTTACTTTTACTATTCTTATTTTCTTAACCCTGCTCATGTGCTATTTTAAAATAAAAATAATCTTTTTTAATTTTTATTTTTACTTTATTTTACTTTACAGTACTGTATTGATTTTGGCATACATTGACATGAATCCACCACGGGTGTACATGAACTCCCAAACGTGAACCCCCCTCCCACCTCCCACCCCACATCATCCCTCCAGATCATCCCCATGCACCAGCCCCAAGCATTCTGCATCCCGCATCAAACATAGACTGGAGATTCATTTCTTACATTGTAGTATACATATTTCAATGCTATTCTCCCAGATCATCCCACCCTCTCCCTCTCCCTCTCCCTCAGAGTGCAAAAGTCCGCTCTACACATCTGTGTCTCTTTTGCTGTCCTGCATACAGGGTCCTCATTAAGCAGCAGCAGCAGCAGCATAGAACATTTTAACAACGAGTTAAAGGGAACTCCCTGGCAGTCCACTGGTTAAGGCTCTGAGCTTACCCCTGGTCAGGTAATTTGAAGATCCCACAAACCTTGCAGCACAACCAAAAAATAAATTAAGAAATAAAACAGCCAGCAGCTCTAATTCCATTACTCAAACTTAACGCTGCTCATTTCAATGTACTTTCTTTTTTTAAAATTTAAATTTATTTTAATTGGAGGCTAATTACTTTACAATACTGTATAGGTTTTGTCATACATCAACATGAAACCACCACGGGTGTACATGTGTTCCCCATCGTGAACCCCGCCCCACCTCCCTCTCCATACCATCCCTCTGGGTCATCCCAGTACACCAGCCCCGAGCATCCTGTGTCATGTATCGAACCTGGACTGGCGATTCGTTTCATATATGATATTATACATATTTCAATGCCATTCTCCCAAACCATCTCACTCTTTGATGTACTTTCTTTTAGAAGTTTTCTAATATACACTGTATCTATGCATATAAGTAATATTTTTACAAAATTGGGATAATAATACCTAGTTTTCTGCTTTCAAAAACTAACATTACTTGATGTACACGAGCTGTTCAAGCAAATCTGTTGAGCGGATGGCCTATTTTCAAAAGCCTGTAAATTAAAGCAAACCCAATGAATTTAAATAAATAAATAAAAATTAAAACTAACATTACCAAATTGATAATGCCTACACCACTTCCTGGTGGCTCAGAGGTTAAAGCGTCTGCCTGGAATGCAGGAGACCTGGGTTCGATCCCTGGGTCAGGAAGATCCCCTGGAGAAGGAAATGGAAACCCACTCCAGTATTCTTGCCTGGAGAATCCCCTGGAGGGAGGAGCCTGGTCAGCTACAGTCCATGGGGTCGCAAAGAGTCAGACATGACTGAGCGACTTCACTTTCACTTTTCACACCATTCAAAAGTTGTAAAGGAAATTCAAAATCTCATATAGTAGTTCAGAGTTGGATTACAACTTTTTTTTT
>SJYX01024682.1:0-19722 GCA_006410675.1 Oreotragus oreotragus
ATGGTGTAAAAAGGAAGATGAAGGAGTGGGTGCAAGAGGCATTTTGGAGGAAGAATTGACTGGACCCAGGGTGATTATGTACACTATATGTAGGCTGGCTTTGAGCCTGAATACATGGAGGATGGTGGTGATGCCAACAAAAATAGAAAAATACAGAGTAAGTACAGCTTTGAGGAGGCTGATTTCAGTTGAGGGTGGGTTGAAATGACAGGGCAGGGAGGTCCAAGGCTGAAGGCATCCTGTGGCATTTCAAGATGTGAGTCTGGAATGTGAAAGGCAAGTCAGAACCAGATAGATAAGAGTGTTCTTAGAACAGAGATATATTGAATTTTGATGGAGATAACAAAAGTAAAAATGAGAGAGAGAAACAGAAGTTGAAATATTTCTGCTGTTTACCTATTGTTACATAAAAAAATAATGCCCCAAACTTAGTGGCGTAAGACAACTTCAGCTTATTATTTCTTATGATTCTGTAGGTTGACTGGGCAGTGTTACCGGACTTACTCATGTGGCTGGGGACTAGGCTCAGCTCCACTTCAGCTGGGGCTCTGTGGTTCTCATCCACATGACCTCTGCATGGCAGTCTCATGGCTGTGTGCCAGGCAGTACAAGAGCACTTCCTTTTACAGTGTCATATCTGCCATATTTTATTGGTCAGAGCGAGTCACAGACCAGTGCAGATTCAAGGGAGGGAAAAAGACTCCACCCCATAATGGGAAAAGTAACAAAATCTCATCACAACAGATCTTAGGCAATGGAGACTTGGAGACTTTTGAAAGTCTGCTTCACCTAAGGTAAAGTATTCTGTGAGAAAGACACAGAGATAGATGACCTTCCCTCCATCTAAAGTATAAGCTGCTCAGGCATTCTTATTAACCCTTCTTCTCTTACATCCCCTCCCTTTGGGCTCTACTCCTACCTTAAGAGTCAAGGTATACTTCATTGATAAAACAGGCAAGCAAGCCCAGTTTTTGAGCATCACTTAGAGTGGGAACAAAAAGATAACTTGTTACATAGATTTTTGAAGCTCTTGTTATTTTCATGTTACTGATCAATACTTACACCTCAGGTGTACATTTGGAAAAGCTAAGTGAACTGTTTTCTAAGCCTTTAAGGTCAACATGGATGAAGTTTTGCAGGACTCCGCTCCTGAAAATGGAGACAGCCTTGTGAAAGTGAAGGAGGAAGATCCCACATGGGAACAGACATGCAGCTCACAGGAGAGTGGCTCCCACACTCGGGAGCTTTGCCGCCTGCGCTTCCGGCAGTTCTGCTACCAGGAGGTACCTGGGCCCCGGGAGGCTCTGGCCCAGCTCCGAGAACTTTGCCATCAGTGGTTAAGCCCAGAGACCCACAGCAAGGAGCGGATCCTGGAGCTGCTGGTGCTGGAGCAGTTCCTGACCATCCTGCCTGGGGAGCTCCAGGCCAGGGTGCAGACGTGCTCTTTGGAGAGTGGGGAGGATGCATTGATAGCGCTGGAGAGTCTAGAAAGAGACACAGGAGACTCAGGAGAACAGGTGGGAAGAGAATGTGTGGTGGTGTGGGAGATATAATGGCAAACATTTGTCAATTTTTAACTTTGAAATAATTTATAACTTGTATTGGGAGAGTAGTGCAGAGAACTGTACGATTCACACACATGTTAACGAAATGTTAACATCTGTTACAGGAATGTNTCAGGAGAACAGGTGGGAAGAGAATGTGTGGTGGTGTGGGAGATATAATGGCAAACATTTGTCAATTTTTAACTTTGAAATAATTTATAACTTGTATTGGGAGAGTAGTGCAGAGAACTGTACGATTCACACACATGTTAATGAAATGTTAACATCTGTTACAGGAATGTGCCGCTCTTCTTGTGTGAGCAAGTGCTCCCTCTCTCTCTGTATCCATACGTATTGTGTGTGCACGCACACACCCCTGTACAGCTTATGCAGTTTTTTTACTTGAACCATTTGAGAATGGAATTAGTTGGAGATATCTTTTATCTCTAAACACTTCAGTGTGTTTCCAAAGAAGAAAGACATTCTTTTGTATAACTGGAATATAGATTATCATGTTTTGGGAAATTAACATTTTTATGATACTATCACCTCAGTAGTAGTCCTTGTTCACATGGATCAGTGATAGCCAAATAGTGTTCCTTATGCCAGTTTTGCCCTGATTCCCTCATCACACATTTTTTAGTTGCTGTCTCTTCAGTCGTGACATTGTGGTCTCCTCAGGGCATCACTTCAGGAGGCACATGGTGGTGGATTGTCCTGTTACTGATGAAGTTAAGGTGGTATATGTCAGATTTCTCCACTATCAAGTTAGCATTTTCCCCTTTGTAATTAGTAATCTGTGGGAGACATTTGGAGATGGTGTACATACCCTATTTCTCATTAAACTTCCACACACTAGATTAAGTATCCATCTGGGGTTTTGTTTTGTTTTCTAGGCAGGGGTTCTTTGCCTGTATTGTGTTTCTTCTTTGCTTAGCATGTAGAACAGAATCTGGCTTTAGTAGGTATTCAGTCCATATTTGCCAAATGAGTGAATGTCTGTGTCTTGCTACTTTGCCTTACTCGCTGCTTAAGGACTAAACAGTCCATATTTGCCAGATGAGTGAATATCTGCGTCTTACTACTTAAGGACTAAATGAAGCTTGTCTGGTGTTCCCTTGGGGAATGTCCCTAACTGCTGTTCAGTACAGTTCCCACCAGGACGCCTTTTCAAAGTGAATCCTTTGTCCGCAGGCTTCTGTCTACACTCTAGGACAGGACCTGCACCTACTGGTGACAGAATATCAAGGAACCTCTTCGGAGTGTCAGAGCCCCCAGCTCCTGTTGGGGGTAACCACCCTGAAGAGTGAGCCTCCAGAGTCTCCCCAAGAGACCTCCCAAGAAGTGAGTGGTGAGTGCCAGAGGGTGAGCTTAGTCAAGGCCACTGACAGGTGCATGGCCTTCTAAGTGAAAGCTTGTTTATCTGTGTTCTCAAGTTTTGTTTTTGTCTAACCCTGTACCTAAGCAGGCTTTTAAAGACACCTGAAATTGTAAAATGTCAGAAATCTAAGATCTTTTCAACACTTTTAATAGGAAAACCAAAACTCAGAGTATAAATGACTTGCCCAGGGTCAGCAGAGGCAGCATTGTCACCTGACCTTCTGACAAAGATTCTTTTTACTATATGTCTCTACTCCACATTTCTAATTCCACACCTGGAATTTAAATATTTACTTGGTAGCTTTCCATAACTTTGTTTTTTACCCCATGATAACGTTTTCTTCAGTGGCCTCCATCAAGATGCATTCCCTGTCATTCGCAAGGGCTGTTTATACCTTCGTAGGCCCTCCCAAATATTCTGGAGACTCTGGCTAAAGACCTGTGTGCCTACTAGTCATAACCCAAGCACATTTCTCCAGAGTACCAGAGACCAAATGAACGGAAGAACAATTCCCCAGGCTGCCTGCCTTCCCTCCCGTCCTGCTGGAGGGTAGGGTTTATTTAGGGGAAAGGCAGAGGGCGGGGGGGAAGGTTAGTTGGGGCCATTTTATGGGGTGTTTAAATTCAAAACAAATTCAGACTTGAAAAAAAGTTGGGTACCTTTGAAGCCTTTTTTTTTTTTCCATAAAGAATATGATTTACAGTGACTGTTATTTGTGTGTATTTGGTATTTTATTCCCACCAGTCATGGAACACTAGTTTAAAATGAAAACTACCGAGTACTTGAGTTTTGCTAGCCTCTTAATGCTCAGCTGTGATTCTTACTGTCAGACAGATTGTTAAATTTTAGATATGTTGATGGAGAAGTAGAAAAGACCTTGGTATCATCTTACTCATGGCAACTTAAGCCCACTTTATCTTGTTCTATCTTTGGCAGGGATATAGAGCAACGGGATCAGTGTGGTGTATGTAGTGAGCATAATATGTTTGAAAACATTCTTCTACGTTCTTCCCAGGCTTAACCCTAAAGCTTTTTCACCTTAGGAGGAGGATAAGGAGCAATCAGAGAGTCTGATCTGACGTTTGCTCTCAGATTTCCCATTGCTCTTGATCTCTTTGCCCCTCTTCCATTTTCTATTGCCATCCTGCCCCTCCTTAGCTTAGCTCTTTCTCTGACAGCAGACCTGCTTCACACTGTGCTTTTTAAGTTGTTGGGTTTTTGGCATATATGCATTGTGGGGAGATTAGGTAGTAATAGTGAATCATGGGCTAGGCTATTTTATTTTCCTAGCAAGCTTTATTCTCTCTAGTATGAAGGAACAGCACCAAAAAGATTCCACAATGATTCACTGTTGAAGCAAAGAAACGTAGTGCTATGTTCTGGGTTAGCATATCCCCTGTGCACTTCGTTCAGTAATTCTGGACTCCCTCTATTGTTACCGTCTTGGCAAACAGTGTTACATTATTTTACATGGGGTCTTAAAGGGCTTTACAGAGTTCTTTTATGTTATCTCAGTCTTCATTGCCCCTGTAAAATGGACTCTGTTCTCCCCCTTGTACAGATAAGGAATTGGAAAGAATCTTTTGAAGTAACAGTGCAGTGATGTGCAGTCATTATCACTGTTTGGATTATGGTTTCCAATGCAGCAGATTCTCAAAAATTCTCGTAGTTTGCAGTTAGCATCTCTTCTATGTATGACTGTGTGTCTGACTTTTTTTTACTGAAGTGTAGTTTATTTACAGTGTTATTAGTTTCAAGTATATATGTATGACTTTTTTAGAGCCATTTTAGGTTCACAGCAAAATTGAAAGGAGATTTCTCGTCTCCTCCTGCCTCCCACA
Organism: Oreotragus oreotragus; assembly: GCA_006410675.1. Classification (NCBI taxonomy): domain Eukaryota; kingdom Metazoa; phylum Chordata; class Mammalia; order Artiodactyla; family Bovidae; genus Oreotragus; species Oreotragus oreotragus. Next base: position 4,767 of record SJYX01024682.1, read on the forward strand.
CATACCCAGACTCCCCAATTATCAACTCAATTTTTTTAATCTTCATTTTCTCTTTTCATCTTTCTCTTACCTGCTTTCCTGTTGCCCCTTGGCTTTGTCTCTGTTCTCCACTTCTTACCTTTCTTCTTTGTTCTCTGGTTAATATTTCTTTAATCACCAATTTCTTCTTCCCTCTCCTTATTTTCATCTGTGATTTCTGATTTTTCTTTTATGTCTGTGAAAGTGCATCACTGGAAAGCATCTCATGAGTTCATAAACACCATTTATTTTGTGGGTGGGAAACGCTAAAGCTCTAGAATTCCTGACAATGAAAACAGACGTGATGTTCTAGCTTAAGATCTGTATCTTAGTTCTTGGATGTTTAACAAACATAAGATTTAGGGGCTGGGTCCCCCACAAAGGGCTCTTGTAAAAGCTACTGTTTCTCTTCAGGACTCTTGTCTGCTCCGTCCACAAGGCCTGCTCCCCAGAGACCAGACCCTCTCCAGGAAGAGAATCCCAGAGACTGGGCTGCAGTACTGGGGTTGAACTCAGCCAGGTCCCAGGTGAGCAGGGTGCCCAGGCTGTAGGAACCTCAGTAGTAGCCCTCCTTCCCCCACCCACCCCCTTCTCTTGACACACACTGGTCACCCCGAGAGCCTTTCAAGTGGCACAATCCCTCTGCCTTCACCTTGTCACCAAATACCACACACCATGGGCACCTCATCCAAGAGCTCACACACGTGCTGTGGCCTCATTCCGCACCATATGCGGAAGGCCCATCCATATCTCAGGCTGTAAGAATAAGGGGCAGAGTGAGGCCCTTGGTTTCCGAAAGTGCCTCCACTCATCTGATGCCCAGTGACAGATGTTTTCTCTTTTGGAGTCTGAGAACCAACCTCTTCCTCATATTCCTTTATATTCCCAGTGTTCTGCACATGCCCAATTAATACTTGGTGATGGTAATGGCAGTACTGTGTATCTTCTTCACAGAGTGGACTCTTGTTCGTTTTTTTCCCTTATTTGTAGTGGTCCAATCATTTTCCGAGTCGTTCAGTTTATAAGTGTTTGTCTCCTGTTGAGGTCCTTTCCTCTGTGTTCGTCTCCTCCAGACAGGTTTTCATGTAGTCCTCTCTTCACTCAGTTTTCGCCTGTGATTTCTAGTTGGTTCTTAATCCTGTCAGACCCAGGGGTCTACCTTCCTGAAAACCAGTGTATAGTAAGTGAAATGTATAGCAAGTAAAACTTACCTTATGTATATTTAAATCAATGTAACTATCCTAAAATGTAACATAATGGAGAAACAAAATAATTTATTAAGAAAAAAAGAATTCCCTGGTGGTTCGGGGGTTAGGACTTTGCACGCTCACTGCCTCAGGCCCAAGTTTGATCCCTCATCGAGGAACTAAGGTCCCATAAGCCGCCTGGGTATGTATTTAAAAAATGCAAACATTTGAACATAATAACTCCAAGAAATAATTAAATGTTGTACCCATATGTAATCAAGTTTGAATTAAGTTGGAGTAAGAAGATCAACAGTCTGGGCCATGAAAGGGCAGAGATATGGGTGGTCAGTAGGATGAAAGTAGTGTTGAGTCAAATAATGAAAGACCAGCCAGAGAAAGAGAAAATTAATATTAATTGAAGTAGGGCTAAGACAAAGTTGTGGGTTGTATTGTGTCCAGAAAAGATATATTAAAGTCTTAACCCCAGGTACCTGTGACTCATCTGATTTGGATGTAGACTTTTTGTGGGTGTAATCAAGTTAAGATGAGGTCATACTGCATTAGGGTGGGCCCTGTGTTCAGGGTCAGTGTCCTTGTACAAAGGCCATGTGATGACAGAGACACACACAGAGAAGGCCATGTAACGACAGAAGCAGAGACCAGAGTGATGCATCCAGGGGACACTGAGGACTGCTGACAACGCTCAGAAGGTAGGAGAGAGGCAGGACGATACTCAAGACCTTCCGAGAGCAGGCCCTGCTGGCTGGTCCTACTGGTGTGCAGTGTGGTAGTCAGCACCCTTCACAACTAGTCCCTTTATCTTTACCACAGTGAAGACTAAGAGGCCCCTTGTTGTCCTTGTAGGCATCAGTGAAGACTGAGGAAGCAGCGCCGGTCCTTGTCTCAGAGGAGTGGCCAGTTCCAAGTCTGGCTCAGGAGAAGATTACAAACATCAGTCTCATGGGTAAGGACAGGCCTCTGGCTGGTGTCCACCTTTCCCATCATTAACCCTGACTCAGCCATCGTGAACCCACATTTCCTACACGCCCTTCTTTCCCCTTCTTCTGGGCTCAATCTCCACGCTTCTGTCAGCCTGTCATTTTGTATCCCTCACAATCACAGTACCTCCTATTACTAGTCACTCAGCCTACTGATTCTTGCTGTTCTCTGATCATCCCTCTGTATTCCCTGATTCGCTCAATGTCTCCTCCTTTGCTCCCTTTTTCCCCCCCTTGCAAGGGTCCCATATAATTTGTCATTTTCATACATCCCGTAATATCTGGAAATTCCACCAACACCTCTGCCTTATCCCTTCTTCACGTCAGAGGAAGTTCTCTTTACTCTGAGAACACTAAAAATTATGTGTAGTTTTCTTTAAATAGTCTTTGCCCCATTAGGCCTTCTCCCTGGAAACTGACCTTTCTTATTATCTTCCCACACTCCACCACGTTTTTAGGATTGTTATGAGTATTTTCCTGGGACACCTGTTGATTTTTGGTTTTAATTTGAAACATCCTATTCCCTACCCTGGAGATTTTTTCTAGATTCAGGTGGAAATGACTTTTGAATTATTTGAATTATCAATGTGTTATTTTAGCTGAAGAAGTTGTAACTAAAGATGGATTTTTTAACGCAAAGCAAGAAACTTCTGAAGAAATGGAACAAGGTGCTGAGGCCTCAGGAATAGCCAACAGGTGAGTGTCCATGTAGAATAGCTCCTACAAAAGTAAAAAATTAGAATGAAACCAGAGAAACCAGTTGGTAAATGTCTGCTTCCCTGGAATAATACAGGAAAAGTAATACTCACTTCTATGATCATAGGAAGCCCCACGCCAAGACACTGACCTGTCGGTATATCATAATTACACAAAACATTCAGTTGGCACACGGTTGCCTTCAACAATCCTCTTTTGGTTCCTTGCCTGATCACTGTTCCCCTGGTTCCCTTATGTTTTTGTGGAGCTATAGATACTGAAGCCAGAAAAAGAAGATAGAGAAGGCAGAGGATTGAGATAGGAGAGTGAGGGCTGCAGCTGAGGCTGTTGTCATGATGGCTAAAGAAATATCAGATCTGGAAAAGAACTTAAGACAGGAAGATAGGTAGGGTATTTTCAACCTCCATTAGGGGAGGCCTGAACAAGAATCAAAAGGACTGAAGCTGATAATGGACAAGTTAAAGGTAATAGTAGGATTTGCGCCAGTGACCTGGTGAAAGCACCACCTGAGAGTCACCAGAGCCATTTGCCCACATACCCAGGGTTAACAAGGTGGGACTGAGAGCAGTGCCAACAATAGTGTAGTTTGTGAACTTGCACAGTGGACAAAAGGGGACACAACAGAGCATACCCACAGGTGAACAGCCCCACAGGAGAACGGGCCTAATAATAGAAAGCTTCCTTAACATGAGAAAGGAGATAGCCACCCAAATCCAGAGAGCACAGAGAGGAGAGTCCCATACAGGGTAAACCCAAGGAGGAACAAGCTGAGACCACACAGTGATCAAACTAACAAAAATTAATTATAAATAAAGATATTAAAGCAACAAGGGAAAAGCAGCACGTCACAAGGGAATCCTCATAAGGTTATCAGCTGATTTTTCAGCTGAAACTCTGCAGGCCAGAAGGGAGTGGCAAGATATATTTAAAGTAATGAAAGGGAAAAACCTACAACCAAGAATACTCTACCCAGCAAGGCTCTCATTCACATTTGACAGAAATCAAAAGTTTACAGACAAGCAAAAGCTGTGAAAATTCAGCAGCACCAAACCTATTTTATACAAATGCTAAATGAACCTCTCTAGGTGGGAAACACAAGAACAAACGAGGAAGAGAGGAAGGGAAGAAAAAAAGACCTTCAAAAACAAACGCGAAACAAGAAAATGGAAATAGGAACATATACATCAATAATTACCTTACATGTAAATAGATTAAATGCTCCAACCAAGGGACACAGGTTGACTGAATGGATACAAAAATAAAGGCCTTGTATATATGCTATCTACAAGAGACCCACCTCAGACTTAAGGACACATACAGACTAAAAGTGAGGGGATGGGAAAAGATATCCATACAAATAGAAATCAAAAGAAAGTTGAAGTAGCAATACTCACATCAGGCAAAATAGACAAGAGACAAGGAAAGTCACTACATCATGACTGAGGGATCAGTACAAGAAGAAGACAACAATTACATATGCACCCAACATAGCACTTGCCTTATATATTGAGATGCTCTGAACAGCCAAGGTCCTGGAGAAGGGAATGGCTACCCGCTCCAGTATTGTTACCTGGAGAATTCCATGGACAGAAGGTACAGTCCATGGGGTCACAAAGAGTCAAACACAATTAGGTGACTACACTTGCACTTTAACAGCCATGAAAGGAGACACTGACAGCACCACAGTAGTAGTAGGGAAATTTAACACCCCATTTACACCAACAGATAGATCATCCAGACAGAAAATTGATAAAGGAAGCACAAACCTTAAATGAGAGATTAGACCACATAGACTTAATTGGTATTCATAGGGCATTCTATCCAAAAGCATCAGAATACACTTTCTATTCAAATGCACACACAACATTGTCCAAGATAGATCACATCTTGGGTCACAAGTTTACTGAGGCTTAAGAAAATTGAAATCATAAAAGCATCTTTTCTGACCACAATGCTATGAGATTTGAAATAAATTACAGGAAAAACTGTAAGAAACACAAACACATGAGGCTAAACAATGTTATTAAATAGCCAATGAGTCACTGAAGAAATAAAAAAAATACCTGGAGACATATGACAATAAAAACATGTTGATCCAAAACCTATGAGATGCAGCAAAAGCAATTCTAAGAAGGAAGTTTATAACAGTACAGTCTTATCTCAAGAAACAAAAAAAATCTCAAACAACCTAACCTTACACCTAAAGCAACTAGAGAAAGAAGAACAAACAAAACCCAAACTTAGAAGGAAATAAATCATAAAGATCGGAGCAGAAATAGAGACAAAAAAATAGCAAAGAACTAAAAGCTTGTTCTTTGAAAAGATAAAATGGATAAGCCTTTAGCCAGACTCATCAAGGAAAAAAGGAGAGGACTCAATAAAATTAAAAATGAAAAAGTTTCAACTGACACCACAGAAATACAAAGGATCATAAGAGACTACTATTAATACAAGCAACTGTATGCCAACATAATGGACAATCTGGAAGAAATGGACAGATTCTTAGGTACGACTTCTAAGACTGAACCAGGAAGAAATAGAAAACATGAACAGGCCAGTCACAAGTACTGAAACAAAGTTCAATTAAAAAACTCCAAATAGGGCTTCCCTGGTAGCTCATGGGTAAAGAATCCACCTGACAATGTAGGAGACATGAGTTGGATCCCTGGTCCGGAAGATCCTACACACTGTGGAGCAACTAAGCCTGTGCTCTTGAGCCTGGGATCCACAACTGCAGAGCCCACATGACACAACTACGGAAGCCCGTGTGTCCTAGAGCCTGTGCTCAGCAACGAGAGAAGCCACCCCAGTGAGGAGCCTGTGCACCCACCGAAGAGTAGCCCCTGCTCACGGCAGCCAGAGAAAAGCCTGTGCAGCAAGGAATACCCAGTACAGCCAAAGATAAAAAATTATGTTTAAAAAAGATAAAAGTGGGGAAAAAAATCCCTACAAACAAATGTCTTGAACCAGATGGCCTCACAGGTGAATTCTGTCAAACATTTAGAAAAGAGTTAACACCTACCCTTTTGAAACTCTTCCAGAAAATTGCAGAGGAACACCCCCAAGCTCATTCTACAAAGCTGTCGTCACTCTGATACCCAAACCAGACAAACATATCACACACACACAGAAAAGAAAATTACAGGCCAATATCACATGAACATAGGTGCAAAAATCCTCAATAAAATACTAGCAAACTGAATCCAACAACATATTAAAAGGATCATATACCCTGATCAAGTTGGATTTATCCTAGGGAGGCAACATGGATTCTTCAGTATATGCAAACCAATCAGTGTAATATACCACATTAACAAACTGAAGAATAAAAACCATATGATCATTTCTATAGATGAAAAAAAAAAAAAAAAACGGACAAAATTCAATACCCATTTATTCCCTGGTGGCTCAGAGGTTAAAGCGTCTGCCTCCAATGCGGGAGACCCGGGCTCAATCCCTGGGTCGGGAAGATCCCCTGGAGAAGGAAATGGCAATCCACTCCAGTATTCTTGCCTGGAGAATCCCATGGATGGAGAAGCCTAGTAGGTTACAGTCCACGGGGTTGCAAAGAGTCGGACACGACTGAGCAACTTCACCATTTATGATTAAAACTCTAGAAAGTGGTTTTAGAGGGAATCTACCTCAACATAATAAAAGGCTGTTAAATAGCAAACCTACAGTTAGACAACCCTCAGGAAGGGAGAAAATATTTGCAAACAAAGCAACTGAGAAGGGATTAATCTCCAAAATATGCAAACAGCTCATGCAATTCAATATTAGAAAAAAAAAAAAACTCAATGGATAGTTAGGGAGTTTGGAATGGACACGTGCACACTGCTATATTTAAAACATAACCAACAAGGACCTACTATATAGCACATGGAACTGTGCTCAATGGTATGTGGCAGCCTGGATAGGAGGGGCTTCTGGGGGAGAAGGGATACACATATATGTATGGCTGAGTCCCTTTGCTGTCCACCTGGAACTGTCACAACGTTGTTAATTGGCTATTCCCCAATATAAAATTACAAGTTTTTTTTAAAAAACAATGAAAAAATGGGCAGAAGATCTAAATAGATATTCCTCCACAGAAGACACACAGGTGGCCAAAAACAGATGAAAAGATGCTCAACATCACTAAGTATTAGAGAAATACAAATCAAAACCACAGTGAGGCATCAACCTACACTAGAGAATGGCCATCATCAAAAGACCTACAAACAACAAATACTGGAGAGGATGTGGAGAAAAGGGAACCCTCCTATCCTACACTGTTAGTGGGGATGTAAATGATATGGAGAACAATATGGAGGTTCCTCAAAAAACTAGAGTTGCCATATGACCCTGCAATTCCATTCCCAGGCATGTACCTGAGAAAACCATAATTCAAAAAGATACATGCAACCCAGTGATCACTGCAGCACTATTTACAACAGCCAGGTTATGGAAGACAGCCAGATGTCCATCAGAGGAATGTATAAAGATGTCATACATATATACATTGTTAGCCATAAAAAGGGATGAAATAATGCCATTTGCAGAGACCTAGAGACCGTTACACACAGTGAAGTAAGCCAGAAAGACAAACATTGTATAATATCACTTATATGTGGAATCTAGAAAAATGGATGAATTTATTTGCAAAGCAGAAATGGAGTCACAGATGTAGAAAACAAACATGGTTAGGAATGGGGGAGGTGAGGGGTGGGATGAATTGGGAGATTGGGATTGACATGTATACCTACTGTACATAAAATAGATAGCTAATGAGAACCTACTGTATAGCACAGGGAACTCTGTAGTGACCTAAATGGGAAGGGAATCTTAAAAAAAAAAAAAAAAAAAACAGTGGCTATGTGTATAACTGATTCACTTTGCTGTACAGCAGAAACTAACAACGTAGTAACTCAACCATACTCCAATATCAATTTAAAAAAATAGTACATACAGGAGTGCTGGTTGTGGAATGAAAGCATGTGTCGCATAGGTGCTCCTGAAGCAGAGAGACCAGATCATGAGCAGAAGGTGGGCTTCTGGTGAGACCACCAACTCCTTGGAGACTTAAGAAGAAAAAGGAAACAGCTTGGGATAATTACATTGAAGAGCAAGGCAGGGGATGAGAATTCTTCTTGACATTTGTTCATCTTAGGCAAACAGGGACCACAATCTCAGTTAGAAGAGAAGCATCCAAAAACTTGAGAAGTGACATCTTTCATAAAGCTGGTGAGGCCTGAGCCAAGCTGTACTAAACGAAGAGAAGTGACACTGACTTAGCTCAGGACTATAATTAGAGAATAGAAATCCGCTCATGTGTCTGTCAGGTACATCACATCAGATAACTGAAACCATGACTCTCAGTGCCTCTGAGAATCAAGATATCTTACTGTTTGATGTGACAAGAAGTCTGAAGGGGTAGGCTGTTCTAGGTTTCAGGCTCCATCATGATATCAGAGATTGAGTGACCCCCAACATCCTCACTCATTAAGTAAGCATATTATCACTCATATCCAGAAGCGCATATAATACAGAGACCCTACCTTCAGTAAGTCATGTGAGGGTACAGCACATAAGTGAACACGAAACACAATGCAGTATGCCTTCGTGCCCTGTAGCTATGATAGATCTTGCAGCAGAGAACCCAACTGAGATCTGGATACTGGAGAGAGTGTCCCAGAAGAGGTAACATTTCAAACAAAACCTGATGAGTAAGCCGGCATTTACCAAATAAAGAGGAGGCAGATCAGAGAGAAAACGCAAATGCCTAGAGAGGCTAGAAGAACTGGGAGGGAAGAGTCACCAATCATTTTGAAGAGCAACTTTCTGCCTGAAAAATTCTGGATCCTCTTTGGAGTAGGAAAACAGGTCATGTTTGGAGATACCAAGAACTGAGTACAAAGAAGATCTGAGAAGAGTGATGGAACACCCATTGTGGGGAACTGGGAAGAAAGGGACAAGAGGACATGAGAAGGATTTCTGGGCCATATTGACTGACTAGCTGAACTTCGAGACCATCGTTACTAGCTGTTGTCAGTCTACCTCATTGTTTGATTTCTGTGGCACTACTCACTCCTGGATGAGGAATAGAGAAGACCAAGGAGGCGGTGATCTGGTGCTGAATTTTGCTGGTCCAGCACTACAGACACTGGGGCAGGGTGATTGATGATCCTGTCAAGAGAGGGACTAAAGCAGTGGGTCATGGGGTCTAGATGAAAGAGCAAAGGAGGTAAAATGAGGAGGGAATGGAGGAGTTAGAGTGAGAGGGAAGAACCAGTACCATGGGACAACTGTATGAGGAGGCTAGAGTGAAAAGAAATTGGGACCAGAGAGTGAGCTTTTGGAGTTTTCAGCAAAGGAAAGTTCAGCATAGTGAAGTGACAGGATTCAAGGAGGATCCTTGAAGTTGAGGATGTCAGGGAACTCTTAAGATGGGTGTGTTGAATGGATCATACATACAGATATTAATGACATGCAGGATAATAAATGTTCTAAGCAGATAAATATATGTACTGTAAATTATATTGGGCTTCCTAGATGGCTCAGTGGGTAAAGAATCTGCCTGCAATGCAGGAGACCCAGGAGACTTGGGTTTGATCCCTAGGTCAGGAAGATCCCCTAGAGTAGGGCATGGCACCCCACTCCCAGTATTTGCCTGGAGAATCCAATGGACAGAGGAGTCAGTGGGCTACAGTCCATGGGGTCACTGAGAGTCAGACATGACTGAGCATAAATGCTCTGAGCAGATAAATGTATGTACTGTAAATTATATTACACCATACTTTTTTCACTGCTTTTTTCTCCCTTATGTCTTCTTAGACCATTTACTAACAGGACATTAGTAAATGCAGATTTCTAGATTTAAGAAGCTTGTATGAAATAATAGTTTTCATCTTAGTAACTTCAGCACACTTCTTTGAGAAACCCATAAAAATCAGTTCAAAGGCAATCAGTTTGAGTTTCTCTTTTGTTTCTCCCCAAAACAGTGTATCCACCAGATGAATGCAGAACTAGAGGAAGCTAAATCCTTCTTTGTTCAGAAAGTCTGTTAGAGATGAGGGGGCTCAGTAAATAACCACCCATTTCTTTGTCCAAATTCAGAACCAATTGATAGAGACATAGGAGTAAAACAGATAGTTCTAGAGACCTCAGCTTTATGACCAACAGAAGCTAGACCAATAAAGCTGCTCAGAGGCAGAGCTAAATGGATGCATAGTGACTGCAGACCCTTTCCGCACAGGCTTTCTGATCCATCTTGGCTGGGGGAAGGAACATGGAATGTTTGCAACCTGCTCATAAAGAGGACAGCCCTGTTCCTTCTCCCAGATTCAACAGTTAAATCATGAGGAGTGAGTTTGAAGAAGGGAGGCTAGAAATGCTCAGTGTGGCCAGAGCCCTCCCCACAGAAACACGAGTGAGAAGTATTCCCCACAGAAGAATCTTTAGGTGTCGGTGGATTTATCCTGTATCAGTAAATAAGACAGAATTTTTACAGCCTATGTTTCTTCTTTCTCAGAGACTATGTACCCCAGAACCCTTGTGGTACTCCTGTTCCTGTTGAAAGGACACTTGTGCATTTGAACACTCTCAAGGACCGTCATCCAGGTGACTTGTGGGCTCGGATGCACATTTCCTCCCTGGAATATGCTGCAGGAGACATTACTCGAAAAGGGAGGAAGAAAGACAAAGCTCGAGTGAGTGAACTGCTCCAAGGCCTTGCATTTTCTGGTGATTCAGATGTGGAAGAGGATAACGGGCCTGAGACCCAGCCTGCTCCAAAAAGGCTAAAAAAGTCAGGTGTCTCAGAGAAGAACTGGACCAAAAGAGATATTAAACCCAACTTTCCATGCTGGTCAGCATTGGATTCTGGACTTTTGAATCTCAAGAGTGAAAAGTTGAACCCAGTAGAGTTCTTTGAGTTATTTTTTGATGATGAAACATTCAACCTGATTGTCAGTGAAACCAATAATTATGCTTCTCAGAAAAATGTCAACTTGGAAGTCACAGTTCAGGAAGTGAGGTGTGTGTTTGGTGTCCTGCTTTTGAGTGGACTCGTGCGGCGTCCCAGGAGGGGAATGTACTGGGAAACGTCTGATGCTGACCAGAACCTGGTTAGAGATGCAATCAGAAGGGATAGATTTGAATTGATTTTCTCATACCTCCATTTTGCTGATAATAGCCATCTAGATCAGAATGATAAGTTCACAAAATTGAGGCCTCTCATAAAGCAAATGAATAAAAATTTTCTCCTATATGCTCCCCTTGAAGAATACTACTGTTTTGGTAAGACAATGTGTGAGTGCTTTGATAGTGACCAGTTTCTGAATGGTAAATCTGTTAGAATTGGCTATAAAATCTGGTGTGGTGCCACCACAGAGGGTTATCTGGTTTGGTTTGAGCCTCATCAAGAAGAAGCAACTCTGATGGCAGGTAAGGATCCTGATCTTGGTTTCGGTGGAAACCTCGTGATGAATTTTGCTGATGTTCTTTTAGCAAGGGGTCAGTATCCATATCACCTGTGCTTCGATGGCTTCTTTACAAGTGTCACATTGGTGTCAGCCTTGAAGAAGAAAGGGGTGAAGGCAACAGGGACAATTCGCGAGAGCAGGACTGAAAAATGTCCCCTTATGAGTGCAGAACATATGAAAACAATGAAGAAGGGGTACTGTGATTTCCGAGTAGAAGAAAATGATGAGATAATTTTGTGTCGTTGGCATGGTGATGGAATTATCAGTCTGTGTTCCAATGCTGTTGGCATAGAGCCAGTCGATGAGATACACTGTTTTGCCTGTGACAAGGAGACCCCTCAGATAAGTCAACCATCCATAGTGAAACTGTATGATGAATGCAGGGAAGGTGTAGCTAAAATGGAGCAGATCACTTCCAAATACAGGGTGAGAATAAGAAGCAAGAAATGGTACTCAGTTTTGGTGAGCTATATGATTGACATAGCCATGAGCAATGCATGGCAGCTACACAGAGCCTGTAACCCAGGTGCCTCTCTAGACCTCGGGGATTTTTGGAGATATGTTGCACATTTCTACTTGGAGCATAATGCAAATATGTCAGATTAAGGCAGGTGAAACACACAATGAAGACATTAATAAAACACAGAAAAGTCACAACTATACAGCAGATTGTACCCAAAGCAAACATGATGTATACAATTAATATTTATTTTTAAAATGTAGAGTTTCAAAACCTGTTATAAATGATCTGTAAAAATGTTGAAATCCATTGGCACCTTGTGTATGTCTAATTTTGATAGAAACATATGGGAAATCCTTTATTAGTTGCATTGAATTGATTATCCATTTAAAGAATGAAATCCTGCCTTTTTTTTTTCCTGGTGGTTTTTTCTGGGGAATGCCATTTATAAATGCAGGAAGAATTTAATATAATCCCTATCAAATCACTCATTAATATTTTTCACAGAACTAGAACAAATAATTCCAAAATTTATATGGAACCACTAAAGACCCAGAATTGCCAAAGCAGTCCTAAGGAAAAAGAGCAAAGCTAGAGGCGTAACCCTCCCAGACTTCTGACAATACTACAAAGCTAGAGTAATCAAAGTAATGTAATGCTGGCACAAAAAACAGACACGTGGATCAATGGAACAGAATAAAGAGCCCAGAAATAAACCTACACCTATGATCAAACTTCAACAAGAGGCAAGAATATACAAAGTAGAAAACAGTCTTCAAGTGGTACTAGGAAAGTTGGACAGTCATATGTACATCAATAAAGTTAGAACACACCCTCATACCACATACAAAAATAAACTCAAAATGGCTTAAAGAAAAACATAAAACTTGACATCATAAATCTAGAAGAGAGCCTAGACAATTTAGTCTCTGACATAAATCATAGCACTTTTTCCTTAGGTCAGTCCCCCAAGTCAATAGAAATGAAAGCAAAAATAAACTCATGAGGCCTAATCAAACTTAACAAACTTCTGCACAGCAAATAGAAACTTACAAGCTTTTGCACAGCAGACAATAAACAAAATGAAAAGACAACCCATAGACTAGGAGAAAATATTTGCAAATGATGTGACAAGCCACAAATTTGGCTTAATTTCCAAAATATACAAATAGCTCATACAACTCAGTAACAGAAAAATAACTCAATTGATAAATGGGCAGAAGACCTAAACAGACTTTCTCCAAAAAAAGACATACAAAAGTCCAAAAGGCACATATGAAAAGATGCTCAACGTTGCTAATTATTATGGAGATGCAAGTTAAAGCTACATTGAGGTATTACTTCACACCAGTCAGAATGGCTGTCATCAAAAAGTCCACAAATGGGTCTTTGCTGGGGCATAGTGAATAAGAATCCACCTGCCAACAAAGGAGACATGGGTTTGATCCCTGGTCTGGTAAGTGCCTCAGAGCAAGTAACCCCTTGCACCACAGCACTGAGCCTGTGCTCTCAAGCCCACGGCCCACAACTACTGAGGCGCCCGCATGCCTAGTCTATGGTCTGCACAAGAGAAGCCATCACGATGAGAAGCCCACACATTGCTACTAGAGAAAGCCTGTGTGCAGCAACGAAGACCCAGCTAATAAAAAATAAAAAATTTTAAAGACTACAGATAACAAATGTTGGAGATGATGTGGGGTGAAGGGAACCCTTCCATACTGTTGATGGGAATGTAAATTGGTGCAGCCACTATGGAGCCTGGGCTTCCCAGGTGGCTCAGTGGCAAAGAATCTGCCTGCCAATGCAGAAGTCGTGGGCAGATTTTCCTGAATTGGGAAAATCCCCTGGAGGAGGAAATGGCAACCCACTCCAATATTCCTGCCTGGAAAATTCCATGGACAGAGGAGCCTGGTGGGCTACAGTCCATGGGGTCACAAAGAGTCAGAGTAACTGAGTACACACTATGGAGAACAGTATGGAGGTTCCTTAAAAAGCTAAAAATATAATCCAGCAATCCCACTCTTGGGCATATATCAAGAGAAAAACCCTAATTCAAAAAGACACATGTACCCCAGTGTTCATAGCAGTACTATTTTCAGTAGCCAAGCCATGGAAGCAACCTAAATGTCCATTGAATGGATGAATAAAGATGTGTTACATATATACAATGAAATACTACTCAGCCATAAAGAATGAAGTAATTCCATTGGCGGCAACACGGATAGAACTAGAGATCATCATACTAGGTGAAGTAGGTCAGAGAAACACAAAATCACTTATGTGGAATCTAGGATACACATGAACTTATTTACAAAACAGACTCATTGATGCAGAAAACTTACAGTTACTAAAGGGGAGAGAGTGGGAGAGGGATAAATTCGGAGTTTGGGATTAGGAGATATGCAGTACTATATATAAAACAGGTAAACAACAATGTCCTACTGTATATAGCACAGGGAACTATATTTCAATATCAAAATAAATGATAATGGAACATAAAAGTAACCACAGGATGGCACTGAATCCACAGTTGAAAATCAAGACAGACCCCACGAGGTCAGGAAGATCTAAATAAAACAGGTGTCAGAGGCTGATGACCTGAGCATTGGTATACCCACTTCCAATTGTGTGTAGGCAGGGATGTTGAAGGAGTGTTCTGTAAATGGAAAACTGGAGTTGAAGCAGTGTCTTTGAGCACTGAAGTGAAAAGTGTGTCCTATTGTGACTGTGGAAATTGGCAGCAGAAGCCAAAGGAGTCAAGAAAACAGTAAATATGGAGCAAATCAGGGTAAAAACAGAATCATCATGAGAAGAAAGGCAAGGGCAGCAGTAAAATTGATGTAAAGCCTATGGTGAAAACTACTAAGGAGCTTAAATGAGTCCAGGATTCAAGTCTTCAGAGCAGGTAACCAAAGGAGAAATTCTTGGGGGCGGGGGGAAGGGGAGGTGAATGATGTGAACTGTGACTCTTTAGTGCTGAAGTTTAGTATTGATGATTTAGACAGATCTCACTCATTTCTGTGTGACATACATTGCATTCCTTTCTCACCCTAACCTGTACCTTCCCAATCCTGGCTGGATGGCAAGTAGTCCGACTTGAATTCTTTCAACAGG
>SJYX01024683.1:0-62850 GCA_006410675.1 Oreotragus oreotragus
GCCCCCCGCCGCCCACCACCGCCCGCCGCTGGATCGCGCCTCCTCCGGGGGCCGGGAGGGGCCGGGTCGCGAGGACAGCCGGGTCTCTGCCCCGGAGGCCGCGGGTCCCCGCCGCCCACCGCCCGTCCAGCCGCGGCGGGGGCCGGTGAGGGAGACGCGGGCCGACGGAGCGCTTCTGCGGCGGCCGCGGTGCCTCTCGGAGGCGTAATCGAGCTGGCTCCAAGGGGAGCCCGCAGCCCGGCCCTCGGCACGGATGGTCGGTCCTTTTGTCCTTACGAGCTGGACTCGGCTGAGAGCAAGGTGACATGCAGTCTTGATTGTTTGTAATGCCACAGTACGTGAGGAAGTCGCCCCCAAATTATGTGTATGGTCCGTACCTTTAAATAACACACACGGCTTCCCCATCTGTACTTGTGAAAATACCACCAGCAGGGTGTGTCTTCTTGTCTTAATAGGGAAAGTTCAATAGGAAAACCGGAGGCGGCTCAGCGAATGGGGTCTGAGTTCAGGTGACCCTGTCATTCCATCGTTTCTGTCGCCTCTTCTCTCACTTTTTCATCTTCCTAGCCCCTTTTCCCCTTTCTTCTTCTTACTTGGATGTTATTTCGAAGCTGTGAAAATGTGAGGGGATGGATTTTTTTTTTCCTTTGGCAAAAATGAATAACATGGAATATGGTTAGCTCTTACCTGAATCTTATTTTGAAACCGAAAATTGGGAGGGGATGCTCTTGTTCTTTGGTAAAATTAGTTTTTAAAATGGAATATGATAAGCTCAGAGTTGAAAAAGAACTTTGTATAGGATGTTGGACAATTTGAGGAATGTAAAAGACCTCCACCCTGCCTTATGTTCTTCCATTATTCATTTAGTGATTTCTCCTTTTTTTCCAAGAGTATTGATGGAATAAAGCTCCGGAAACAAAGCATGTGCCATGTGGATGCTGTGCCTTGTGCCAACTTTAACACTTCCGTTCATTTACAGTCAGGCAATTACTTAAATAAGCATGCTCAGCCAATATGAGAACGTGCAGTCGACAGTATTAGGCCAGGGCCTAATTTTTTAGGCCTACATTTATTTTACCTTTTAGAGTTCCTGCATTTCACAGCCCTGTTAGCCAGAAGGTAATGTATTCATAGTAATTATCATCAAAAGTCTGCAGCCATATTTACTATTAACAAGCAGTTACATGATACATTTCAGAATTTTACTGGGACTTTATTTTCATTCTATCTTACTGAAAACTAGTCCAGTGTCTTAAGTCAAATCCACCTCACTATTCCTCGGTTTTATTGCATTGCAGATCAAATTTTGGGCATTGTCCAAAGGGCCGCCCGCCCCCCTGCTTCCATTAAGACTTGGAATGTCGAAATCATGAGTTTTCTTTGTCCCTGACTTTAGTAACTGGGAATCCATTACATTTTCATCATTTTGTGATTTACATGGGGGCAAAAGGAAAGGAGAGTAGATGCTATTAGAGAGGTGCTTATAGTTAGGGGCTTCCCAGGTGGTTCACTGGTAAAGAACCTGCCTGCCAAAACAGGATATTTGGGTTCAATCCCTGAGTCGGGATGATCCTCTGGAGGAGGAAATGGCAGCCCACTCAAGTATTCTTGCTGAGATAATCCCACAGACAGAGGAGCCTGGCATGCTACAGTCCATGGGGGTCGCAAAGAGACTGATCAACTGAGCACACACACCCCCACATAGTTATTGTTAAGAGCACAGGCCCAGCTTCAGATCCATATCTTAACTTACTAAACTGTGTGACCTTGGGCAAGTTACTTAACTTCCCTGTACCTTAGTTTTCCCATTCATAAGGAGCTAATATCAGAGTGTTTTGATGATTAAATGAGATAGTCCATATAATGCTATTTAGTACACTGTAAATCCACAGTAAGCACTATATAAATGTAGCTGTTAATTTTAAGCACCATTTACTATTGTGCTGAACTCATGGACTTTGTAAGTTTTTATCAATGAATCTTTCATAGAGATTCTTCTCAACACAGGTTAGGTTTTTTTCCCTTACTTGAGATTTATTAATTATGTTACATTTTTCAAAGCAGATATATAAGCCTTTTCTCTTTTGCATTGTTTCTGCCAATGGAGTGAATGTAAAATGTTTAAGCATCTAAGGAAAGGAATTTCCCATTTTCACCCATCTGCTTTTATCTATATTGCTGTCATTACTTTAAAGCATGCTGAATCCCACAAATAACCCTGTCAAACTTATCTAGATTCTTAAGGAGGCAAAATGTTAAATAGCAGTTTCTTGGAAGCTGTCAGCCAAGCTGGAAGGGATAGTGTTGGCGTGGTAGTCTCAAATGCTGCTTTGTTTCTTTTGAACTTCAGATTGCTTATTCATCCAAAATACAGAAAAATTGAATATCAAGCAGAATCTTACATTTATATGGGGAACAGTGAGTCCTAACAGACATTACACCTTTAAGTATCCTGCGAGCTGACTTGTTAGCAGCCTACATAATACATGGCTATTGAGTAGATCCTCATTTCATCTTCCAGCTCCCTTCTTATTCACCTCATGTCCTCCTTCTTGCATTGTGATCTGGAGGCTTTCCTTAGATGGAGATACATTTGGGATACACCGAGACACAGTGTTTTTGTTACCAGGTGTTTTTCTCTTTCCTAATAGATTATAACAGATACTCTATTAGAAACAAAATTGGCAGCATTAGTGAAGCTGGAGTCATCTCTTAAAACATTCTTTGCTTCTGGGAAGAAAGTACAAGTTGGACCTCAGTCTCCCTGTGTTGTTGTTCAGGTCGTTCTTTGCCTGGGTTCTGACCCCAGCTGCCCACCCATTTCTTACCCTCATGCCCTGACAGAGGGACCTTTCCAGGGCATGAATTGACAGCCCCATTCCTTGACAGGAAAAATCTTTACCACTTTTCTGTGTCTATATATAGAATACACGCTGACTTTTCATCTGCAGCCTCCGTGCCTCTTCCCAGCCATGCATACGAGAGACTGGAAAGCTTGCTTTCTGTGCATGAGCGAGCTTATCAGAAGGCAGATTCGAGTTCTCTGCATTGGGGAGTAGGGGGTGGGCCTGGGAGTCTGCATTTCTGCCAAGCTCCCAAGTGCGGCTGTTGCTGCCTCACAGATGGAGTCATCAGGCTGTAGAACCAGCCTCAGCAATCTCGTTCTGTCAAAACCTAGATGGTCTCCGTCTCGGTCACAACTCCTCGGCCCGCCCGGACCACCACAGAGCAGCAACGCGGTCCCACTGGCAGGGCTGGTGTTCTAGCCAAACTTTGTTTACAGAAAGAGGCCAGGTTGGGCCCACAAGCAGAGTTGGCCAGCCCCCTGTTCTGTGACTCCTCTCGGACCCAGTGACTCAGGGTTTACATCCTTTGGAGGGTGAGGCCTTCTCTCGCTATGTCCTCCAGCTGCCAGCGTTACCACTGTGTACATCCTGTCTCATGCCACCACCATCACAGCTCAGCCCAGGTCTCACCCTCTCAGAGTCCCTCCCAGAGTCCTTCTGTGCGTGCATGCTTAGTCACTCAGTTGTGTCCCAACACTTTGCAACCCCATGGACTATAACCCACCAGGCTCTTCTGTCCACAGGATTCTCCAGGCAGGAGTATTGGAGGGGTTAGCCATTCCCTTCTCCAGGGGATCTTCCCAGCCCAGGGGAATTGAACCCAGGTCTCCTGCATTGCAGGCGGATTCTTTGCTGCCTGAGCCACCAGGGAAAACCAGAGCCCTTCTGTACTTCTCCACAATCCCTCCTCTTCTTCCCAGCTCATGACACACAGTGGTGCACCGTGGGTGCTCAGCAGTATTCTGGTGACTACACCCAGGGTTTATGGTTCCTTTATGGGAGCGATGGGAGGATGGGATGATTCAGGATCTGCAAAGTGATGAGAGCGGCGCTTAGTGCTCAGCAGTCACATTATGTGTTCGCTTTTCAAATGTTTTATCACATCAGTCATACCTGTTTGTTTTTATCAAGGTTAACTGTCTAGAACTTATTTAACAACAAGACCAAGCACCGCCGTAAGCACCTGAACACAGCCCTCGAATGCTTTCTCCAGTAAATGATGTCATTGTTCAGTGGCTCAGTCGTGTCCATCTCTGCGACCCCATGGACTGCAGCACACCAGGCTTCCCTGTCCTTCACCATCTCCCAGAGCTTGCCCAAACTCATGNGAACACAGCCCTCGAATGCTTTCTCCAGTAAATGATGTCATTGTTCAGTGGCTCAGTCGTGTCCATCTCTGCGACCCCATGGACTGCAGCACACCAGGCTTCCCTGTCCTTCACCATCTCCCAGAGCTTGCCCAAACTCATGTGCGTTGAGTCAGTGATGCCATCCAACCATCCCATCCTCTGTTGTCTCCTTCTCCTCCTGCCTTCAATCTTTCCCATCTTTGGGGTCTATTCCAGTGAATCAGCTCTTCGAATCAGGTGGCCAGAGTGTTGGAGCTTCAGCTTCAGCAGCAGTCCTTCCAGTGAATGCTCAGGATTGAAATTATCCATGATTAGTAAACCTATGATTCTGGCACCATGTCAAGAATGTCACAGCCCCTGGAAGCTATCTGAGTCATCTCCTCGCCCTCTTCTCACCGTTGCAGCTGTCGCAGCCTCTCCAGTTATTTCAGGCTTTCAGTAGCTCACCGTGCGGGTTCGTCCCACCGTCTCACTTCTGTCCACTCGTCTCTCCCCTGTTCCCTCGCTGTCTGCTGCTTCCTTCGCAGTCCTCTGTCTGAGCTATTCCTTCTTCACCTGCCAGGAGTTCCTCAAAGAATAGTCTTTTCAGGACTTGCCTCCAAACTCATTTTCCTAGCAAGACTGATCAACATAGTCTGCACGGTGAAAACTAGGTAAGAAGCGGACAGGGAAAGTAAAAGCGAGAGGGAAAGTACTATTTTTCAGTCAGGAGTCTGGTAACCTGAGGCCCCATTCTGTAATGAGGCAGCTGTGTTCTTGGATGATCCTAGTCTCTCCAGGTGTTGTTTGTCTGTCTTGTTATTGTCGCTGCTGTGGGTTTTCTCTGTAGAATGAAGCCCAGCATTTGGCAAACATGTGCTTTTCCTTCCAGCCTGAAAATATGACCTAGAACAACCAGCAGCTGCTCTACAGAAACCAGAAATGTACATTCACTCAAACTCGCTCATTCTCAACTGGAGGATGTTGCTGTGATGTGAGCAGAGATTGGTTCTTGTTGGGGGACCAAAAGATCTTAGATACCATAGTGGTTTCTGGCTCTCCAAAGGGCCCTTGAATGGATATACAGTGTATTTGCAGTATTCAAGTTTCATGGGGATAGCACAGTTAAGGTGGGGGGGTGGCGCATGTGGATAATGAGAAACACTGCTCTTTCTTAGGGAAGAACATCCTCCTGTGCATTTATATCCCCTCATCACTTAGCCTTGATAGCAGATCGCCCAGGAGGCTTGGCTGTGTCCACTTGGTTCGCTGACTGTGGTGTGAAGGGTGCTGACCTCTGGTGGTGACAGGTTGACGATCACAGCTCAGTCACCGGCCGATCGCCTTGTAGTATTGGAAGGCTCTGATGACCTGCCATCCAGACTCTGCCCTTCCCTGCTGAGCCTGCAACTTACCTTCCACAAGAGAGTGACTGTGTTACAGCTGTATGAAATATTCACAGTGAAACATTTTCTTTCCTGGCTGGCCCCATATTTGATTCAGTTTGCCATATTTAATAGATTTTAGGTGTACATTTTAAAGTCTCTGAAGTCAGGCTATAACTTCACATTTGATGGTATCTTAGATTTGATGGGGTAGAAGAGCAGAGGTTTTGTTGTCTGAAATGTTAAGACCCTCCCCCCCCCGAATCCTTTAAACAAGAGGGGAGTTCACAGCAGGGTTTGGGGATTTGAAAGCAGGACCAGCCACCGGGCTTCACAAGTAACCGAGGAGTCACCGGGAGCCGAGGTGGGGCTGAGTCATCTCCGGGATGAAAGGATCGCCATGACCTTCCCTCTCAGGACTGGCTCTGTCTGCTCCGTGGTGGGCGCCCGGCAGCCCCAGCCAACAGCTGGCCGGAGTCCAGGCCGGTGAGTCAGACCGTGTGCTCGCTGGCCGGGTGGCTCCATCCTACAGCTCTGCAGTGGGGGCGGAAGAACCCTTGCGAAGTTGTCATACCAGGACCCTGGGGACTTTCCATCTCACCTGTGAAATGAAAAGTGGAAGAAACTTTGTGTCCTTTTTCTGGTGTATAGTAACTGGTGTGTACTAAGTATATTAAGACACTGTTGTAAATCTTTTACATTGATCTCATCTAATCCTCAGAGCAACTCTATGAGGTAAATACTTTTATCATCCCTGTTTTATAGAGGGGGACATTAAGAGGGTGAGAGGTTAAGTAAGATACCTCAGGGGATGTATCTGAGAAGGTGGGGTCACCAGGCTTCAAACATGGTCGTTAGGCTCACTGCATGGGCTCCGAGCCAGCCTGCATTCCCAACAGGAAGTAGTCCCTTCTCCGGAAACCCACTTTCCAGACCCTCACCTCCCGTCCCTTCTTCAGCCCCTTTCCACTTCTCCACCCAAGCTCCCCAAGGTGATCCTTTGTGGCTCCATTCTGCACACTCCAGCAGACACTTAGTCCTCTTCTCATTTTGAGCTCTTAGTAGCCATTCCCAGAGACAACCTCCGCCCCCTTCTCCCACGGAACACTCCAGGTGCACTCCTCATCCCTGTCTCCTCGGTCGTTCTCCTCTTTTTCCTTTTTTGGTTCTGTTCTGTTTTGTAGTAGCAGGTGGAGTGAGGTCTGACTCACGCAGACATTAGATCCGGGACTTGCTCCGGCTCTGCCCAAAGCCCCCCCTTGTCTTCTCATCCTGTCCTCTCCCCTAGACAGTCCTGCTCACTCCCAAGGCTGTAATTACCCCCTGCCTGTTGCCCAGTGTTCTAATGCCGTGTATTTAATTACAGGATGCTATAATAACCGATGGCGCTCCCGCAGTTATCTCCAGCCACATCTCTCCTGAGTATCCGGTTGCCTATTGGATGTCTCCACCCGAGGCATCACCACCTCTCTCACCCAGCTTCCTGCTCTCCTCTTCTGTTTCTCCCCAACCTGATTCAGTAAATGGGCACCGTGTCCCCTTGGTTTTTTGCTTTGTGTTTTAACAAGAATGATGTTGAGCCCTGCCTCTCTCACCCCACATCCAAGCGGTCTGTCCTCTCCCCATCACCTCCTGAATCCCTCCCACATGTAACTCTGCCATCGTCACCTCTCTGCTGACTGTTAAACAGCCTGATCACCCAGCATCCACTCTGGCCCCCTTCAGTCAACTCCACATGCTGCAGTTAGCGACACCTTCTGAAAACATGTGTCTAATGGCGTCATTTCCACACTTAAACGCCTTCTCTGGCTTCCTCTGCCTTTAGGCAGGACTCCGGTCTTCTCCCCGTGTTCTCTGCCCTTCCATTCTGCCTGCCTCACCTCACACCACCCTTCTCCAGGCCTCCTGCTTGTTCCTCAGCTTTGTTCTCTGCACCTTCTGGACTTCAGGTGGGCTGACCCCTCTCCCTGGATGGTTCTTCCCTGTCCTCTGAGCCACCTGCTGGCTTTCTTCAGGTCTCAGCCTAAATGTCACTCCCTCAGGAAGGGCGACTTTCCGGAATCCCCAGACCAGCCTTCACACCTTATGTCATGACCCCACCTGGTTCCTGGTTGATGGGGCTGTTCAGGAGAAATGTTGTTTGTTCACGTTTCCTTGCTGTTGTGTAAGCCCTGTGAGGACAGGGCTGAAAACTTGCTATTTGCCAGGTCTCAGAGATACCATAATAAACAAGGCCTTGTTTCAGTCAATAGTTGTCACATACGTGAACTCATAGTTTTGGGATCTTTAACTTTTACTCTGGCACATGGGTTCAGTGTACTTCAGTGGTTAATGTTACTTCTTATGAGGATATAAAGGCATTTCTATTAAAGGCAGTGAGTAAGCCCCCTTGCCAAGTTGATGTGTGCTAATCTAAGAGCAGTGACAAGGCAGAGGTGAGATGACCTGGGTGTACCTCCCAGGTGTGACAAGACTCCCGCTCCTGAACGTGAGATCAGGGTGGACTCTGTCTGGAACAGCTTCAGAGGCAGTCATGGAAACGTGATGACTTACATAAGCCGGTGTCCCAGGAGAAAGTCTCTTAGATCTTTCTTTTGTGGCTGTGACTGCACTTGTGCTGATGTTAGGGGAGAAGTCCAGCTTCACTCAGATGCTCAAAGGAGAAAGTCCTTTGGTTCAGTTCAGTCACTCAGTCGTGTCTGACTCTTTGGGACCCCGTGAATTGCAGCACGCCACGCCTCCCTGTCCATCACCAACTCCCGGAGTTCACTCAGACTCACATCCATTGAGTCATTGATGTCATCCAGCTATCTCATCCTCGGTCATCCCCTTCTCTTCCTGCCCCCAATCCCTCCCAGCATCAGTCTTTTCCAATGAGTCAACTCTTCACATGAGGTGGCCAAAGTACTGGAGTTTCAGCTTTCTATTTGGGAAAGTTTTGGTCAAATTTTAGTCACATCTTAAATCTTTTCACTTGCTGCCTCTGTCCCAGTTAAAGCTGTTTCCTGTGTATCTGAATTTACGTCACATCATTGAGGTTCTGAACTTTGTAGTACCTCATTCATGTTATTTTAGGTTATACTTTGGTCATTTGTTTCTTTGTAAGTTGTCGTCGTTCAGTTTCTCAGTTGTGTCCAACTCTTTGAAACCTCATGGACTGCAGCATGCTAGGCTTCCCAGTCCTTCACTATCTCCCGGAGCTTGTTCAGACTCATGTCCATCGAGTCGGTGATGCCATCCAACCAACTCATCTTCTGTCATCCCTTCTCCTCCTGCCCTCAATCTTTCCAGCTTCAGGGTCTTTTCTAATGAGTCAGCTCTTTGCATCAGATGGACAAAGCACTNGGCTTCCCAGTCCTTCACTATCTCCCGGAGCTTGTTCAGACTCATGTCCATCGAGTCGGTGATGCCATCCAACCAACTCATCTTCTGTCATCCCTTCTCCTCCTGCCCTCAATCTTTCCAGCTTCAGGGTCTTTTCTAATGAGTCAGCTCTTTGCATCAGATGGACAAAGCACTGGAGCTTCAGCATCAGTCCTTCTAATGAATATTCAGGGTTGATTTCCTTTCGGATTGATTGGTTTGATCTCCTTGCTTTCCAAGGGACTCTCGAGTCTTCTCCAACACCACAGTTCGAGTGCATCAAGTTGCTACCAGTAGATTGTTTTTCATAGACCACGTATTGTAGAATGTGTACTTGTTTTCAGTAAGACCTCAGGAAGACAGACGTCACTTCGTTTGGCTCTTCCTTTCACAATGACTCCTTGAGCTTTGATGCTTATGAATGCGGCCTGTCCCCTCCCCCTTTAAGTTGCATGTGTAATTAGTGCCAAGTAATCAAGAGCATGAGTCAGACCCTGGTTGGAGTCCCACTTCTTCAACTTAAGAGCTGTGAGACCTTCAGTTCAGTTCAGTTGCTCAGTCGTGTCCAACTCTTTGCAACCCCATGAATTGCAGCACGCCAGGCCTCCCTGTTCATCACCATCTCTCGAAGTTCATTCAGACTCAATGTCCATCAAGTCCGTGATGCCATCCAGCCATCTCATCCTCTGTCGTCCTCTTCTCCTCCTGCCCCCAATCCCTCCCAGCATCAGAGTCTTTTCCAATGAGTCAATTCTTCAAATGAGGTGGCCAAAGTACTGGAGTTTCAGCTTTAGCATCATTCCTTCCAAAGAAATCCCAGGGTTGATCTCCTTCAGAATGGACTGGTTGGATCTCCTCGCAGTCCAAGGGACTCTCAAGAGTCTTCTCCAACACCACATTTCAAAAGCATCAATTCTTCGGCACTCAGCCTTCTTCACAGTCCAACTTTCACATCCATACATGACCACAGGAAAAACCATAGCCTTGACTAGACGGACCTTAGTTGGCAAAGTAATGTCTCTGCTTTTGAATATACTATCCAGGTTGGTCATAACTTTTCTTCCAAGGAGTAAGCGTCTTATTTCATGGCTGCAGTCACCATCTGCAGTGATTTTGGAGCCCCCCCAAAATAGTTATTTCAATCTTCAGTTTCTCTTTGTGAAGCAGGAAGTAATCGTAGCACCCAGCTAAATAGGATTATTTGTGCATTAAATAACCTGAATGTAATGGTACCTGCCCTGTTGTATGGTCTCCACAAATATACTATGGTGATGCCCCTGGAAAGGACCAGAAAGCCAAAAGGTAGACTCAGACCACCATCAGTGCTTCATCCGGTGACTGCGGCTGGCCCAGTGACGGCTTCGGGGTCAGACGTCTCTGCGTGTGACAATCATATGAGTACCGTCCAGTCAGCAGCACCTGTCATCTATCCCATCCCTCAGAATCACTCTGCAGGAAAGATGGGTGTCCTCCCCATTTTACAAACGAAGAGATCCAGGCCGAGGGGATGAAGGAACTTGCGGAGCGTCCCGCAGAATGTGATGGCAGTTCTGGCACAGATCTCTAGGCGCTCCCCGTTCATTTTTATACAGAGATTCCAGCCGCCACCCGGAGTTCCTGTACCCCCGGCTGGAGAGGCGCGTGCTCTCTGACGTACCAACGTACCTGACATACTGACGTGCTGACGTACGTAGCGTTGGTACGTCAATGCCTGACGTATTGACACCAAACGCATTGACGTGCCTGATGTACAAACATACGTACTGATGTATCTGACGTATTGACGTACACGTCGTACTGACGTACCCAGGCCTGTGGGCTCAGCAGGGAACCGTTTGTCCTCCCTACCTGACTCTGCAAATCACTTCTCGGCTCTGGGGGTGACATCATGACTCTGGGCAGCACTCCCGCGTGCTGTATAAGGATGCTGCGCTATGTTAGAGGCGGCTGGAGGACCCATTGTGTCGCTAAACCCCAGAGACGCGCACACGTTTGCAGACGTGTTGAAGCGCTGGTAACTGGAATATGTCAAGGCGCGTCCGAACCGCATTTTAATCCAGATGTCAAACGCACGCTGGCCGGGACAGGGTGACAAGCCTGTCTGAGCCGTAGCTGACCGGTTCACTGTGCTGGATCCCACATTCTGGTTCAAGGTGGTTCTTTGAATATGTTCATGTCTCTCTCCTCCCCGACCCAGAAATGCTAGGGAAATGTCAGCAATCCATAAGATCGAATACAAAAAAATAGTCTTGCTCAACAAAAGCTAAAGCTTAATTCTTGGGAAAAGACCAATAAAATGGGAAACCTGTGTCAAGCCTGTTCAAGAAAAAAAGTGAAGATACCCGGTGTTAGAAATAAGGACTAATAACAAATGCAGAGATTTAGGAAGTCACATTGAAAGAAATCTGAATATATCAAACTATATCAACGCATTCAAGAATCTTTTCAGTCACTTTTGAGTACGTGTCACCAGTTTGTATTTTCCTGATCGAGTATCCCTTTCATCAGTCACCATAAAAGAAGTTAAAAGGTAATCAATTGAGTTATACTCTTCAAATGGGTGAACTGTCTGGTTGTGAAAGATTTTTTTGTTTCCAGTAATTAAAGGGCCTTACCCTTCCTCTGCCCCTGCAGAAGAGGCCTGGGGTTCAGCCTGTCGATGGATGAATTCTGTAAAAGCCTCAAGGAACTGCTACGGCCGCGGTTACTTTAATTATTTTAGGGCTCAGGAAAGGACAGCAGGGACCATGCTCCTTCTGTGGAGCTCGCTTGATGCGAACATCAGAACCGGACGGTAGCACCCAAAGAAGAAAACAAACGATTCGCCTGGTATTTTTAAAGTACGGGCAGAACGCCCACAAAAACATCGGCAGGGTGAGCCATGCAGTCTGTGGTGACCAAACAAGGTCTTGTCCTACAAATGCAAGATTGCACTTTATTAGGAAATCCACCAAGGAATTAATGTCAGCAGATAAAAGGAGAGAAGCCTCTGGTCATCTCAGTAGATACTGTAATGGCAGCTGATAAAATTCACCTATGTTGCATTAACAAAGTCCTAAAGAGATAAGCTAGAGAAAGCAGGAAACTCCCTCGGGTTGCAGGAGTGGGCTGGGGCAGTCCCAGGTGGTTTGTGGCGTCACCACTGTCAAGGGGCTCCTTAATCTCCTGGCCAGCTGCTGCTGGGGGCTGGACCCCTGCGCGCCAGCCTCGGTCCTCACTGTTGCTTCAGCTCAGAAGTTGGGCTCTGTTTCCTGAGAAAGAAGAAACGTTGGCTGTGGTAGATGTTTGAGCCATGTAGTTGCGAGAACTTTCAAGTGGATGGGAATCAGTCGTTTCAAGGTTATAGCCTTGTCTGTGACATTCCATAGGCATTTATCGCAACTAACCTTTAAATTTTATTTTATTTTGTATTGTATATTTGTTTATATTACTGTTTATTTTATTTGTTGCAACTAACTAATTTGGGAAACTTTGTGCCTTTACTTACATAAGCTTTTCCTACTTTTAGTAACTCTTTGCCCCTTTGTCTGGAAGAGCGTCTGTATCTCTGCAGTGCACCCTTTTGCCCCCAGCATACACGAAGCCAAGTGTATACAGCACGGAAAGGGAAAAACAAAAACTAATGCACTCCATTTGTTCTGCTACATTTATAAGTCCTATAAAATAATGTTTAAACTTTGACTTTGTTGATATCCATGTATCTAAGCACTTTAGGAAAATGTCCACAAGAGTTTAATCTTTTCNCCAAGTGTATACAGCACGGAAAGGGAAAAACAAAAACTAATGCACTCCATTTGTTCTGCTACATTTATAAGTCCTATAAAATAATGTTTAAACTTTGACTTTGTTGATATCCATGTATCTAAGCACTTTAGGAAAATGTCCACAAGAGTTTAATCTTTTCCACATACTTTTAACTTTAATATTTCCCTTTCTGCTTATTCTTGCTGAACTATGTTAAATTGTTTTTGCTTATTTCTTGCTCAGCTATTTTAAATGATTTTCTAAAAAGAAAAGGTAGGACTTCCCTGTAGCTCAAACAGTAAAGAATCTGCCTGCGATGCAGGAGACCAGGGTTTGATCCCTGGGTTGAGAAGTTCCTCTGGAGAAGCGAATGACAATCCATTCCAGTATTCTTGCCTGGAAAATTCCATTGACAGAGAAGCCTGGTGGGCTGAAGTCCATAAGGTCACAAAAAGTCGGACACGACTGAGCGACTAACACACACGAAAAGAAAAGATACTCTATGAATATAGTAAACTTGTATTTCCAAATGTAGAATAAAGTATAAAGGACAGATGTTAAAATGACTAACCTATCGATAGTCTTTTTTCTTTATGGAATTACAGTGAAAGACCTTACATTAAGTTAATAGGAATTGGAAATAAGCAGTCAGTTTTTTTAATTTGGATTGTTTTTTTAAGTGCTATTTGGGCGATGTGTAAATTTTGTTTTAAAGTGCTTCTCATCCTACACCCTTGGGGCTTCCCTGGTGGCTCAGACGGTAAAGAATCTGCAATGCAGGAGACCCAGGTTCAGTCCCTGGGTTGGAAGATCCCCTGGAGAAGGGAACAGCAACCCACTCCAGTATTCTTGCCTGGGAAATTCCATGGACAGAGGAGCCTGGCGGGCTACAGTCCATGGGGTCATAAAGAGTCAGACACGACTGAAGTGAGCTTACACCCTTACAGCCTCAGCTCTTGAAGATGGGGGTGGACCCTAACTGTGACCCCTGCCTTTCCTTGATGTGTCTGTCAGCACCACACCAGTCAGCTGTGAGCTTGTGCTGACACACTTGAGGAGCTTGGCTGCCTCTGCAGACGTCTAACTTTGGTACCAGACGCATCACGACTGCTCAAGGGCGTTACTCGCAAAGCCCCAGTGGGCGCATTGGCTGTGGAGGGGGTGCTTGTGGCTTGAGGGCCTTTCAGGAAGGCGCACTGGGCCTGTGAACTGAATGAGGAAGGCGGAGGAGGCTCTCAAGGCCGCCTTGACAAAGTGCTGCACACACGGTGGCTGAGGACAAGGGCCTTTCATCCTCCCGCAGTCAGGAGGCCGGATATCTGAGACCAGGAGTCAGCAGGGCTAACCCCTTCTGGGGGCTCCAGGAGGCCCTGTTGCAGGCCTCCCTCCTGCGAGTCTTTGCTCGTCCTCCTTGGCACCTGGCAGTGTCACTCCTCTCTGCCTCCACCAACACGGTCTTCTCCTCTGTGTCTGCGTCCTCTCTCCTGTAAGGACACGGGTGGTTGGATTTAGGGTACAACCTAGTAACCCACAGTGGTGGTGGTGGTGGTGTTCTTGTTCAGTCACTCAGGCATGTCCGACTCTTTGCAACCCTGTGGACTGCAGTACACTAGGCTTCCCTGTCTTGCACCATCTCCCAGAGTTTGCTCAAATTCATGTCCATTGAGTCAGTGATGCCATCCAACCATCTCATCCTGTGTCATCCCCTTCTCCTGCCCTCAATCTTCCTAGCATCAGGGTCTTTTCTAGTGAGTTGGCGCTTTGCATCAGGTGGCCAAAGGGAGCTTCAGCTTCAGCATCAGTCCTTCCAATGAACAGTCAGGACTGATTTCCTTTAGGATTGACTGGTTGGATCTCCTTGCAGTCCAAGGGACTCTCAAAAGTCTTGTCCAACACCACAGTTCAAAAGCATCAATTCTTCAGTGCTCAGCTTTCTTTATAGTCCATCTCTCACATCCATACATGACTACTGGAAAAACCATAGCTCTGACTAGACGGACCTTTTTCAGCAAAGTGATAATCTGCTTTTGAATACATTGTCTAGGTTTGCCATAGCTTTGGCCTCATCTCAAGATGCTTACCTTAAGTATACCTGCAGAGAGCCTTGTTTCCAGAAAGGTCTTGTTCTGTCATTTTGGATGAACACCATTCAGAAAGGCAAGTAGGATTGCAGTGGCCCCTACCTAAGGCAATGCACTGGGCATTGCCTTGAGGCAGGCACAAGGACAAGGTCCCAGAGCTGAGAAACTGCCTTTGAAAGGAAGTGTGGATGGGATCCTAGGGTGTGAAATTCCTGGGGAACCTACGTGCTGGCTGAGTGGCTGTGCTGTGAAGTGAGGACGCGTCAAGGGTGTTGTGTAATCAGATCTGCTTTCAGGGAGGGACACACTGGTCTGTGTGTAGAACTGTACCCGTGCAAGCTTAGATGTCGCAGTTTCCAGACTGTTCTGCTTACCGTCATAGGTAAACAGTTCAACCTATACTTTTCCTAGGCGGCAGTAGTCTTCAGTCGCTTCCTTGGACAACGGCCTTGGCTTAGCGTGTGATGGAATATGTAACGTCCATCCATCCACGATGGGCAGCTTTCACAGACCACAACTTGGGTACCAGTGAGACACCCTTTGGTTACACTCTTCCCTGGGGACCTTGTGATGCTGTCTTAGCCCCGGTTACCTGTTGAGTAATGAGAGCTTGAACTGGCCTTCTCAGGAATTTTAGTAACGTGTTCCAAACAGCCTCTTGTGGTTGAATGGTTTGGGGGGTTTGGTTTGGCTTTTTTTCTTTCTTTTTCGTTTAACTCCAGTTGACTCTTTATTTCCTGTTTCAGTGCATTTGTTCCTTCAGGTAGGATTGGAGACTTCATCATAATGGAAATAAAAGAAACAGTACCCTATTCAGAAAGTTTTACCAAAGGTGGAGAAGCAGTGACATTTCATAGTATTATACTTTATTCTCCTAAATTTAAAGGGTAACACTTTTGTTAGCAAAGTTATTACATAATTAGTAATCTAGCCTTTGTAACAAACCAAAATTCAATTTGCTATTATCTCTTTTACATATTTAATGTTTTGCTTTGTTTGGTCAAGGTTTTTACATTACCAAAAAAATGTTACAGACCTGCCTCAAAACCCAGAAGCGCAGGCTAAGCATGAGAAAAACATCAGACAAATTCCAGTCAGAGAACCTCATCCTAAATCCCTTCCCAGCGGCCCTCAGGATCACCAGGGCCGGCAGGTCAGGGTCTGGGGAGACTAAGAAGACAGGGCTGCCTGTGAGGTGCTGGCCTGGAGGGGTGACAGTTCAGGCAGATGAATAATTGAGACAGACGCACCCCACTGGTGTGAGACGTTAGTGACTGAAGGCACACTGCCCACCACCAGGGAATTGAGGGAGCCCCGCTCACAGCAAGACCCCGCGGGCCCAGCTCCCCACATCCCGCTGGCATGGGAGCTGCAGCTGTGAGCAGGGACACCCTGGGGAGGCTGACAGGGAGTCACAGCCCCGGTGGGCTCCGGGAATGTGGGCCCTCCTCCAGAGGGACCCTGCCACTCCGAGCACCAGTCCTAACAAGGTGCTGGGTTGTGACTCAGAGAATGAGAGAGACCATGTGTCCACACTGAGATTAGAGTGTGAGTTTTTAATCATGCGTAAGGCATCACTGTGATTCCTCGGTCGTGACAAACACGCCAGCGCATCCTTTAGGGGAATGTTATCCCACAGAATTGCTGTTGTTCAGTCCACTCAGTCCTGTCTGACTCTGCACCCCTGTGGACTGCAGCACCCCAGGCTCTCTTGTCCTTCACCATCTCCCGGAGCTTACTCAATCATATCCATTAAGTCGGTGATGCCATCCAACCATCTAATCCTCTGCCGTCCCCTTCTCCTCCTGCCTTCAATCTTTCCCAGCATCAGGGTCTTTTCCACTGAGTCGGCTCTTTGCATCAGGTGGCTAAAGTACTGGAGCTTCAGCATCAGTCCTTCCAATGAATATTTAGGATTGATCTCCTTTAGGGTGGACTCGTTGGAACTCCTTGCAGTCCAAGGGACTCTCAAGAGTCCTCCACCACCACAGTTCAAAAGCATCAGTTCTTCGGCGCTCAGCTTTCTTTATGGTCCAACTGTCACATCCATACATGACTACTGGAAAAACCATAGCTTTGACTAGACGGACCTCAGATGATCCCTGTAGGGGAAACCCAATGTGGAGAATACAAGGAGCTGCTGTGTCTTCACAGCTTTACTATAAATCTAAAGCTATTCAAAATAAAATGTTTAAATATTTTTTTAAATCAGACAAATTAAGATGGTACCCCAAAATATGTTTAGCACACAAAACTTACAGTTTTGGAAGCTGATGCCGTGGGTAACTCCCCTGCATCCAAGTTCTCTTATCTGAACACCTCTACCTGAGGGTACAGCTCTACCTGAGGGTATTCTTTGGCAGCTGGACTTGTGAGTTTGAGGCAGGTCACCCCAGGGTGACCCCTAACCAAAGCGGGCAGGGTGGTCCTGATGAGGAGGCATGCACAGCCTCTCCGGGGTCCCCAGCAGCTCTGACTGCATGGAGCTGTGACCTGCCAACTAGAGCTCCTCCTTTTTTTAAATTATTTTATTTTTAAAAAAATATTTATTATTGATTGATTTGGCTGCACCAGGACCTCATCGTAGAGTATTGATTGATTTGGGTGCACCAGGACCTCATTGTAGCGTATTGATTGATTTGGCTGCACCAGGACCTCATTGCAGCGTACTGACTGATTTGGCTGCACCAGGACCTCATTGTAGCGTGCAGGATTTTCTGTCTCTGTTGCTGCCTGAGAACCCTTAGTTGCAGCAGGTGGGATCTAGTTTCCTGATCGGGGATCGAACCTGGGCCCCCTGCATTTGGGAGCGTAGAGTCTTAGCCACTGGCCCACCAGGAAGGTCACTAGAGCTCCTTTTTTTTTTTTTTAATTATTTTACTTGTTTTAATTGGAGGCTAATTACTTTACAATATTGTAGTGGTTTCTGCCATACACTGACTTGAATCAGCCATGGGGTACACGTGTCCCCATCCTGAACCACCCCCCCTACCTGCTTCCCCATCCCATCCCTCAGGGTCATCCCAGTGCACCAGCCCTGCGCGCCCTGTCTCATGCATCGAACCTGGACTGGGGATGTTTCACATGTGACAGTATACATGTTTCAGTGCTATTCTCTCACATCACCCCACCCTCGTCTGAGTCTCCCAGAGTCCAAAAGTCTGTTCTTTACCTCTGTGTCTCTTTTGCCTCTCACATATAGGGTCATCGTCACCATCTTTCTGAATTCCGTATGTATGTGCTAATATCCTGTATTGGTGTTTTTCTTTCTGACTCTTTTCCTTTCATCTCACTTCCCCTGGTCTCACAGGTCAGCTGTGGGAGAACCCACACTAAGACCATCCGCAGTAAACAGGTATTGATGGACTTAATTAACATAGTAAATGGGTAAGATTCTGACCATTCAAAGAAATTAGCATCTAGGAAGAGAAAGACTATCAGAGCCGAGCGGATCACACCTGGTTCGCCCGGTGAGGAGCCGTGGAAGGTGCAGAGTGAACACAGCCTGCCCTTCCTGACTTGGGGTCGCTTCTGCCCGTGGCCTTGTGCGGTCTAGCACCTTACCCATCAGGGGACGCACATCCTGGAGCCCTCGATGCCCCCGCCAGCTCACGTGCTGGGAGGACACCCCAGGTGTCTGCACAGCGGGACGGCCAAGGAGACAGCAGCTCCTCGACACGGATTGAAACCCCACTCCCGTCACTTCCTAACTTTCTGACTCCACCCCAGTTGCTGAGTCGGCTCACATATAGAGCAAATCCAGGCACACCCTTTGAGCTTGTCACATAAATTGCATGGGGTCACTTCCTGTAATACCTGGGATCGCAGCACAGAAACAAACACTCGGGCAGTCACTGACCTTGTGGAGAAGATGGCATTTGAAATGGGGCAAGGAAGTGGAGAGCAGGACGTTTCCATTACGGCAGGAGGAACGACTGCCAGAACGTGAGATTAAGGACTGCAGGGAGCTTGGCAGATAGCTGTGTGCCTGGACAGAACAGGAAACAGGCGAGCAGGGTCATGGAGAAGCCAAGCCCGGAAGCCTGAATGCCAGCCAGGGTCAGCTGACTTTATTCCACGAGTAGGAGGGGAGATGTGGAAGAAAGGGGCTGTGCCGGAGGTGACGAGAAAGATGGGAGTTTGAATTCCAAGTTACAGTGCCCCAAAGAGAGGTCAGAATTGGAAATAGAGGTTTGGGAGTAGTTCACTAAATAGCTTTATCATGAAATTGGCAAACTAACCAGCATGGACTCTGTTCACCACAGTAGGAAATGGAATAACGGGCTTCTTGACACAGTCAAGGAAGTTGGTTCCTGTCGTGCCGTTTTACACTTTTAACTCTCATCTTGCTTTGTCTGTAGTCGCTTAGTCATGTCCGATGCTTTTGTGACCCCATGGGCTGTAGGCCACCAGGCTCCTCTGTCCATGGAATTTCCCAGGTGAGAATACTGAAGAGGGGTGCCATTTCCTTCTCCAGGGGATCTTCCCAACCCAGGGATCCAACCCGGATCTCCTTCATTGGCAAGGGGGTTCTCTACCGTTGAGCCATGAGGGAAGCCCCATCTTGCTAATTAGTATGGATAATAAAGTGAGATGTTGGGCTGAATGAACTACAAGCTGAAGTCAAGATTGCTGGGAGAAATATCAACAGCCTCAGATAGGCAGATGGCACCACCTTAAGGTAGAAATCAAAGAGGAACTGAAGCACATCTTGATGAAGGTGAAAGAGGAGAGTGAAGAAGCTGGCTTGACACTCAACAGTCAAAAAACTAAGATCATGGCATCCAGTCCCAACATTTCATGGCAAATAAATGGGGGGGAGGAACGGAAACGTTGACAAATTTTATTCTCTTGGGCTCCAAAATCACTACAAAATCACTATGCATGGTGACTGCAACCATGAAATTAAAAGATGCTTGCTTCTTGGAAGAAAAGCATGACAGACCCAGACAGCGTATTAAAAAGCAGGAACGTTATTTTGCCAACAAAGCTCCATCTAGTCAAAGCTGTATTTTTTCCAGTAGTCGTGTACAGATGTGAGAGTTGGACCATAAAGAAGGCCGAGCACCGAAAAATTGATGCTTTTGAACTGTGGCACTGGAGAAGACACTTGAGAATCCCTTGGACAATAAGATCCAGCCAGTCCATCCAAAGGAAATCAGTCCTGAACATTAATTGGAAGGACTGACGCTGAAGCTGAAGCTCCAATATTTTGGCCACCTGATGGCGAAGAACTGACTCATTGGAAAAGACCCTGATGCTGGGAAAGATTAAAGACAGGAGGAGAAGGGGACAATAGAGGATGAGATGGTTGGATGGCATTATTGACTCAATGGACATGAATTTGAGCAAGCTCTGGGAGAGACTGAAGGACAGTGAAGCCTGGTATGCTGCAGTCCGTGGGGTCACAAAGAGTCAGACATGACTTAGCTACCAAACAACAATAATAAAGAAGGTTTTTTTTTTTCTCCCTGAATATTATCCAGGTAATCTAAATCTTCCCCAAATGTAGAGGTTGGTGTGGGCTGAGCGGTGTGGAGGTGTGTCCTGTGAGTGGACCAGGAGATAGGAGTGAAGTCTTTGCAGGCAAGGCACTGGGCCACCAGCTAGCCACAGCCACAGCTTTGGAATCCAGCATCTTGTCATTCCTTTTGCCAGTTGTCCATTAACTTCTACAGGAATTGAAATAATAGAGATGATGTTATATAGATTTGTTTATGCAGTTACTGTTTTCAGGTCTCCTTAAGTAGATCCTTATTTCCATTTCATTTTTATATAAATGATGCCTTTAAAGTTTCCAGTTGTTCCTTGCTAGTATGTAGAAATACAGTAGCATGTGTTTTTTTGTTGTTTTTTTACTTTGCTGTCTGTGACCTCTTAAACTTTTTTTTTTTTTTTAGATCTGTGAGCTTTTTGTAATTCTTGGGTATTTTCTATGTAGAAAATCATATAGTCCGCCAAATACAGTTTTGCTTTTTCCTTTTCTGCCCAGAGGCTTCATTTCTTCCTTTGCCTTCTTGCATCAGCAAGGACAGCTAGGATAACAAGGACAGCTAGTGGCAGGTACTTCTCGCTCTTACAGGGAAAAACATTTCTTATTTTCCATTAAATGCGTTAGCAGTAGGCTTTCCATGCATACTGTTAATCTGATAGAGGAAGTTCTGTTTTACTTATCACTGATACTAGCCTTGTTTTTTCCTTTTCAGCAGAAGACTCAGAAAGTGGCGTTTACATGCGATTCATGAGGTCACACAAGTGTTACGACATCGTTCCAACCAGCTCCAAGCTTGTTGTCTTTGACACCACATTACAAGTGAGTGAGCCCCATTTCCCTGGGTTCAGGCTGTGTTACTTCAGTGGCGGTTCCGTCAGGCAGTTTGGACCCCGTCCTTTCTGCGGGTCGAGGCCTGTGCTGAGGTTTACCATCTGAATTCTCAGTTGTCACGGCAGTCTTCTAAGGAATGCACTGGTTAACAGATACTCATTATTTAGAGGTTACCCATATTCTTACGCATGGGCTCCTCCGGTGGCTCAGAGGGTAAAGCGTCTGCCTCCAATGTGGGAGACCCGGGTTCGATCCCTGGGTTGGGAAGATCCCCTGGAGAAGGAAATGGTAGCCCACTCCAGTACTCTTGCCNCCCATATTCTTACGCATGGGCTCCTCCGGTGGCTCAGAGGGTAAAGCGTCTGCCTCCAATGTGGGAGACCCGGGTTCGATCCCTGGGTTGGGAAGATCCCCTGGAGAAGGAAATGGTAGCCCACTCCAGTACTCTTGCCTGGAGAATCCCATGGACGAAGCCTGGTAGGCTACAATGGGGTCGCAAAGAGTCGGACAAGACTGAGTGACTTCACTTTCACTTTCACTCATATTCTAGAATTTGAGAACTTGGTCCACAGACCTGGGGAGTCATGAGGTGGAATCTGAACTCAGGTCTCCCTGACGTGTGTCCATCCCGGTCCCTCCTCGGCACATCCTGATGCCCTGTGTTAGTTATTTATCAGAATAAAGTTGAAAAAACTTCAGTTATAAAGAAAAAAATTGCTCAGGTGTTTAATCTCTTAAGAGAAAACTGTCGATCTCTTTCAGCAGAAAATTTGAACCCGATTATTATGGTATTAAAATTGTGCTTACTGCAACTCGTTTTATACCAACATGACTTACAATCGTATGTGAAAAATGCCAAATAACACATTCAATATACTTCAGTTACATCCAGCGTAATAAGATATGTGTGCATACGTATGTATTCCTGTGTGCATGTAAATTTATGCATAAATATTTACCAAGAGGATTACATTCGCTTGGGTTCCCCAAAAAGTAGCCGCCAAGGCAGGAATTCACGGGCCATCGGCACTTTATGAGGGCATCATCCCCCTGGGGAGCCCCTGAGGGACTGGGGGAGAGCAGGGAGGGGGCCGAGGGCCTCCAGGGGCAGCTCTCAGGTGAAGACCACTGCTCCTTCCCTCGGTGGGACTCCAGTGGGTGAGCACGTTCACCCCAGGTCCTCAGCTCCTCGTCCAGCGGGGTCCTGGGAGCCCTGCCCAGCCCTCTGGCCTGTGGGCCTCCCGGGACACCCTGCGGCTCTTCCCCCAGGACGCCTGGGCTCTAGGGGACCACCCTGCCTGCATTCGTCCTCAGTGCCCAGAATTCTCAGGAGTATGAAA
This sequence comes from Oreotragus oreotragus, assembly GCA_006410675.1. Classification (NCBI taxonomy): domain Eukaryota; kingdom Metazoa; phylum Chordata; class Mammalia; order Artiodactyla; family Bovidae; genus Oreotragus; species Oreotragus oreotragus. The sequence goes on from SJYX01024683.1 coordinate 22,413, forward strand.
ATCGCTTTGTCCTTCATTTTATTTTCCAGTTGTTTCTGATTTTTGGGTAAATTGGCCTGATACCCTGTGACTTTGGCGAATTCACCTGGGCCAAGCACCCTTCGAGGCCCCTTCTCCAGCTCTTGATTCCTTGACTCAAGGATGACAGAGCGGTATCCAGAAGCAGGATCTTAGGGAAGCACACAGTAACTTCAGGAAACCTTCTCTACCCTTAAAACTACAGACTGCAGTAGTGAAGTACCTGGAAATCCTGAATTCCCCAAATAAGTAGATCACCCCGTCTTACCCAAGGACATCTGCCAAATGCCTGACCGGAGGTTTTCCAGCAACAGAAAAGCAAGTGATCCCGGGTTCCATTCTTCCTCGGCTTTTCCCTCGACGTGAAGTGGACTCTTTTCTGAATGTAGTATTTAGCCAGAGCAAGTGATACGTGAAAAATGTGATGCTTTATGGATCTTCGGAGGTCACTAATCCGGTGACTATCACCCTCCCTGATTAACAGAAGCTGCCTGAACCTCATCCCATGGAAGTCACGAATCCTGTGGGCTCCATGCTTTCAAGGAGCTAAAACAGGTTACCGTGGAAATGGGGGTGACACTTCGGCACTGGTGACAGCAAAGTTAATTCTGTGTCTGAAAGGCTAAGCAGACCGTTGTCTGGACACAGCCTGTAGGGTGACCGTGGACACGTCCCGAGGGCGAGGGAAGCAGGCTGGGGGGCTGCAGCGTGTCCATCTCCGGGGCCACACGACAGTCATCCTCCCCTCGAGGTGGCAGCCGGGACAGCGCCCGGTGTCCCTGTGGTAGGGCAACACGGAGCCGTCGAGACGGGTAGAAGTTTGTCCAGAATGTGTTTCAGTTAAAAAAAAAAGAAATGTATTCCGCTCAAGTCGCTCTGAGGATATCAAAGACACTGCTGGTCTGGGGAGCCAGGGTCAGCTGTCCACACGTGAACTGAAAACAGGGGTCGCCAAAAACAGGCAACTAGAGAGGCCTGAGAAGGGCGGGGTGGACGGCCCCGCCCCTGGCGCCTGCACCCTCGGCCTCTGTGAGCCCGCGGGCCTCCCGCGGTTGGGCTGTGACGCCCCCGTGTGTCCTGTCCGCGGACACGCAGCGCCTGTCTCCTGGTGCCCTGGAAGCCAAGTGCACGTCCCAGACTCCTGCTCCTCGGGCTGACTGGTTCTCCCTCGAGGTCAGCGGTCGTCACGAGCCCCTGACGGTGGTGTGACTAAGCTGGGGACGCGGCCCAGCTTCCCCCTACTCCCGGAAGGCAGGAACCTGCCTTACATGGTTCTACGGCTGGAAATGCTGACAGCCCTGCACTCGGGCTAGACAGGCCCGATGCACCCTCTCTTGGGCACCTGGGGTGGGCTCTGGGCTTGCACGGTCCCTCAGCCTTCAGCTGAGTTATTCTTCCCCTACCAGGCCCTGTAGGAAGCCAGGAGCCATTTCTCTGTCATCCTCCCCTCGAGGTGGCAGCCGGGACAGCGCCCGGTGTCCCTGTGGTAGGGCAACACGGAGCCGTCGAGACGGGTAGAAGTTTGTCCAGAATGTGTTTCAGTTAAAAAAAAAAGAAATGTATTCCGCTCAAGTCGCTCTGAGGATATCAAAGACACTGCTGGTCTGGGGAGCCAGGGTCAGCTGTCCACACGTGAACTGAAAACAGGGGTCGCCAAAAACAGGCAACTAGAGAGGCCTGAGAAGGGCGGGGTGGACGGCCCCGCCCCTGGCGCCTGTGCCCTCGGCCTCTGTGAGCCTGCGGGCCTCCCGCGGTTGGGCTGTGACGCCCCCGTGTGTCCTGTCCGCGGACACGCAGCGCCTGTCTCCTGGTGCCCTGGAAGCCAAGTGCACGTCCCAGACTCCTGCTCCTCGGGCTGACTGGTTCTCCCTCGAGGTCAGCGGTCGTCACGAGCCCCTGCCGGTGGTGTGACTAAGCTGGGGACGCGGCCCAGCTTCCCCCTACTCCCAGAAGGCAGGAACCTGCCTTAGATGGTTCCACGGCTGGAAATGCTGACAGCCCAGCACTCGGGCTAGACAGGCCCGATGCACCCTCTCTTGGGCACCTGGGGTGGGCTCTGGGCTTGCATGGTCCCTCAGCCTTCAGCTGAGTTATTCTTCCCCTACCAGGCCCTGTAGGAAGCCAGGAGCCATTTCTCAAAAGGAAAATAATGACCTGCAGAAGGTGTGGCTTTTTTATTTTGAAATCTTTTTCCTGCCCCAAACCAGTGACTCACCTGTTGGTGCCTGGTGGGCCATTCATCCAGCGGCCCCAGCTCTGCCTCTGGGGGTCACAGGCCCGGGTGGACGAGGGGCCCACCCTGCTGCAGAGCCGTGCCCTGCTCTGGGCCCTCTGAAGACTGCTGTCGCTGGCCACTCTGCACGGGTCAGAGCGGCACTCAGACGGGGGCATATTCTTCCAGAAGCCCAAGAGGTGGCGGGGAGCAGGAGGCAGGCGGAGTCTCACGGGCTGGGAGGGTCTCTAACGCGCCAGGCTGCTGCCCACCCCCAACCCTGATCCGTCTGGCTTGCAGACATCACTCTGAGACATCTGTAAAGTGTTGCTCCTCCCTGCCCGTCAGACCAGGCAGCCCAGTGTCGTCGATGTCACCGTGTGCGACACGAGGCCTGGGGGGCCAGTCAGCATCTCTGTGGACGGTGGAGTCAGAGAGCATGGAAGTGGGCTGTGCCCGCCGAGGCAGCCTGCACCTCGGGGGCCGAGTACATCGGTCCAGAGAGAACACGCTTGCAGGTGGAGCTGCAGGCTCCCAGATGCTCGGTGGGAGTCGCAGGAATCCAGCCGCATGGGCGGGTTCCCCCCGGAGTGTGACGGTCAGCACCTCCATCTCTGTGCTTCCCCAGGGACACCCTGCTGCCCCTGGCTTGCCAGCCTGTGGTTTCGAGGGGCATCCTGCCTGACCATAGCATCCCATGCCCTGTGTGTCCCAGAGCCAGAGGAGGGACCCCAGTGCTCCATTCGAGAACACGGCGGTAGCCAGTACGGCCTGCAGACCCCTGAGCTCCGGGGCTTGACCTTGGCTGAGACTCCGTCTGTCCCCTGGCAGACCATTTGCCCCACTTGACTGCAGCCACAGTGGCGTGGGGGGTGCTCGGAAGTGGCGTCTGTTCAAGGCCAGCGCCTGGTGACCCTGAAAGTCCCGTGCTCAGCCATCCTGGAGAAGCAGCAGTCCTGGGTGAGGCACCGCCCTCAGGGCACCCTGACTGAGTCTGGGACTCGGGTCTGGGAAAGGTGGGAGGATGGGACTGCACGTTGATGACTAAGGCAGGGTTTCAGACCCTGGGCCAAGAGTTTTTCTGGCTGAGTGGATCAGGGAACATTTCAGAGGCCAGGCATCCACCTCATTCCCAGGGATGCTGTAACCAGTCAGCCATTGCCAAGGGCCCGTGGATCAGACAGAACACTCTCACCCAAGCCAGGCACCTGCTTCCTCATCCTTGGCAGCTCAGTACAGCCCTGCCCTCCCCTGGAGGACCCTCACCCCACGCGCATCAGCGAGGTCCACACGGGTGCACCCCCTGTGGAGCACCGCCAGCATGCAGCTGCTCAAGGTGGAGGCTCCCCGCACGCAGACCCGGGGAGGATCTGGTGGGGAAGGGGGCTGGGGGCTGGGCGCACAGGCGCACGTGCCGAAATCTCCATAAGCCCGTGGAGCACCAGAGTTCTGGCATCTCGGCATTCCGCAATGGCCTACATTCAAGGCCGTCAACTCGGAAAGCTTTTGAGCCTTCCCAGCAGCTGCCCTAGATGTCACGTCCACGCTGCTGGTAACTCCACCAAATCCCATGTTATCTAGAAGCAGTTCCCATGCTCAACTTCCAGATTTCTGCAGATACGAAGTGGCGAAGCCCTGTCCCTGTCCCCACGTGTGAGGCCTTCGCTGGGGCAGGCTGGAGCCTCACTCAGGTCTCGGGGCAGCAGGGGGTGGCTGCGGTTGTCTGGGGAATGAGCGACCCCACATGTGCAGGGCCTCCACCCGGGAAAGCTTGTCCCTGGACCTCCAAGCCAAGACTGGCGGCTCTGACACCAGCCTTGTCGCTGTGCTGGGCTCTGGGGTGGAGCCAAGTCAGCGCCTAGGTGTTCACGACCAAGACGCGGGGAGGCGGTGACCCCTGGGGTGGTGACGCTCTGTGCCCTGTGTGAGCCCCGCCTGGCAGGACTCGGCCCACACCAGAACCCATGTTCCTTTGGCCACAGCGACCACGTCTCTGGCCCCGGCTCTCCTCTGGCAGCTGCAGGCTGGGGCAGGGGCGCCACTGTCACGGGGAACCCTGGTTCCTTCTCAGCGCTCCCTGCCCGGGTCCCCAGGATCTGGGCCCCACAGAGCTCAGCACTGTGTTTAGGACCCACACACGAGCCCAGTCCCAAACCCTCAGTCCCCCAAACCCTCCCGGGTGCATTTCTGATCCGTTGGGGTCCAGTCAGGACACAGAAACCATAGCAGTCGTTGAACAGAAAGCTAACATATATTGGTATGATTGGATGTAAGTTACCTGGGTAACTGACAGGGTAAATGCTGACCTCTAAACTGTCCTTCTTGATGATGGTGAAAGAGGAGAGTGAAAAGCCTGGCTTAAAACTCAACACTTAAAAAACAAAGATCATGGCATCGAGTACCATTACTTCATGGCAAATAGATGAGGAAAAAATGGAAACAGTAACAGACTTTATTTTCGGGGGCTCTGAAATCACTGCGGACAGTGACTGTAGCCACAAAATTAAAAGACGCCTGCTTCTTGGAAGAAAAGCTATGACAAACCTAGACAGTGTATNTCGCTGGGGCAGGCTGGAGCCTCACTCAGGTCTCGGGGCAGCAGGGGGTGGCTGCGGTTGTCTGGGGAATGAGCGACCCCACATGTGCAGGGCCTCCACCCGGGAAAGCTTGTCCCTGGACCTCCAAGCCAAGACTGGCGGCTCTGACACCAGCCTTGTCGCTGTGCTGGGCTCTGGGGTGGAGCCAAGTCAGCGCCTAGGTGTTCACGACCAAGACGCGGGGAGGCGGTGACCCCTGGGGTGGTGACGCTCTGTGCCCTGTGTGAGCCCCGCCTGGCAGGACTCGGCCCACACCAGAACCCATGTTCCTTTGGCCACAGCGACCACGTCTCTGGCCCCGGCTCTCCTCTGGCAGCTGCAGGCTGGGGCAGGGGCGCCACTGTCACGGGGAACCCTGGTTCCTTCTCAGCGCTCCCTGCCCGGGTCCCCAGGATCTGGGCCCCACAGAGCTCAGCACTGTGTTTAGGACCCACACACGAGCCCAGTCCCAAACCCTCAGTCCCCCAAACCCTCCCGGGTGCATTTCTGATCCGTTGGGGTCCAGTCAGGACACAGAAACCATAGCAGTCGTTGAACAGAAAGCTAACATATATTGGTATGATTGGATGTAAGTTACCTGGGTAACTGACAGGGTAAATGCTGACCTCTAAACTGTCCTTCTTGATGATGGTGAAAGAGGAGAGTGAAAAGCCTGGCTTAAAACTCAACACTTAAAAAACAAAGATCATGGCATCGAGTTCCATTACTTCATGGCAAATAGATGAGGAAAAAATGGAAACAGTAACAGACTTTATTTTCGGGGGCTCTGAAATCACTGCGGACAGTGACTGTAGCCACAAAATTAAAAGACGCCTGCTTCTTGGAAGAAAAGCTATGACAAACCTAGACAGTGTATTAAAAAGCAGAGACATCACTTTGCCAGCAAAGGTCTGTCTAGTCAAAGCTATGGTTTTTCCAGTATTCATGTACAGATGTGAGAGTTGGACCATAAAGAAGGCTGAGCACCAAAGAATTGATGCTTTCAAACTGTGGTGCTAGAGAAGACTGTTGAGAGTCCCTTGGGGAGCAAAGAGGTCAAACCAGTCCATCCTAAAGGAAATCAGTCCTGAGTGTTCATCGGAAGGACTGATGTTGAAGCTGAAACTCTAATACTTTGGCCGCCTGATGCAAAGAGCTGACTCATTGGAAAAGACCCTGATGCTGGGAAAGATTGAGGGCAAGAGGAGAAGGGGACGACAGAGAATGAGATGGTTGGATGGCATCTCTGACTCAGTGGACATGGGTTTGAACAAATTCCGGGAGATGGTGAAGGACACGGAAGCCTGGTGTCCTGCAGTCCCTGGGGTCGCAAAGAGTCGAACACGACTTAAGGATTGAACAGCAGCAACACCAGGAAAGCCCCACTTGCCTACTTTAGAGACAAGAAAGATAAGGGTTCAGCCTGTTCCCAAAATTCATGCTGCAGGGACTAATAAAGAGGAAGAGCGATGTTTCAGCTCATTTTGTGCTTTTTCGTCGTCAAGGACAATGATCTTCAAAATGGAAGAAGTGCAATAAATGGTGATTAGAAGAAGCTAAGTCCAGGGTGGCTGTGGAGACTGTAGGAGGTTGCCTGTTTGCTTCCTGGCCCCAACTTGTGCAGTGGTGTCGGAGGAATTGTGGAGACCAGGTGAGCAGGTCTAAGGCCTGAGGCCCGAGGCCAGAGGTAAGAGGAAAAACAAGATTCCTGGAAAAACAGCGGGGCACGCGGTGTCCATCCCAGGTAAGGTGTTTGAATGAAGCATTAACAAAAGTAGTAGTCTCTAGAAACCTGTCGTGGCCTGACCCCGAAAGCCAGGGCGAGGAACCTGATTTCCTCTTCGGATCATTCATAGCTGTGGTAATACCGTGAAGGAAAGGCCAGTCTGGGGGCTCACAGAGCCTGGCACAGCGTCCTGATGGATAAGATACAGAAGCGTGTTTAGGCAGCTCAGCGAATTAATGGCTCACTATGGACAGAGGATGAGAGGGTTGGATGGCATCACTGACTCAATGGACATGAGTTTGAGCAAGCTCCGGGAGTTGGTGATGGACAGGGAGGCCTGGCATGCTGCAGTCCATGGGGTCGCAAAGAGTCGGACACACCTGAGCAACTCAGCTGAACTGATGGACCTTAAAAGAATGTCAGTGAAATCTTGATCTCCCTTGAGTGAGGCTCCTGGTGATTTTGGATTCCTCTCAGGGACCAGGCCACCTGTCACTCCAGCCAGCCCTGCCTCCTGCAGGATCGGTGGGCAGCACCCTGCCTCAGGAACTAGCAGGGGACGAGCAGCTGGGTAAGCGCCCCTGCCTCTCCCCCTCCAGGAGGACAGTCCTCAGAAGACCCCAGGGGAATCAAGCCCCGTCAGGCCAGCTCGACCACCCGCCCCCCTCTTCCCTGCAGGTCTGTGTCACTCCTACTCCTGGGGTTGTCTTCTCACATAAGCCACGGGCGGGCCAGGGTCTGCTTTCTGGGGTAACCTAGCTAAAAGATTGCTGGATGCCTTAAGGTTCTTTCCCTCTAAGCCCATCAGCATTTGGAGCAGTGACTTGAATATTGATTTTATTGGCGGCATCATCTACTTAACAGATGATTGAAGCCGAGAGAGAGAGAGAGAGAATAATAAACAATATCCAGAAGGATTTCTCAATAAGCTGAATGATCCCTGGGACTAATTAGTAAGTCCCTGCTGTCCAGATCAATGAGAATTAGAGCATATCGGTATTCCAGAAATTAAGTGGTCAGAACTATGGTGTGAGGCTGACCCGACAGGGGGCCTCACACAACATCTGGCGGGCTGTTACAGGAAGTACAGGCAGTGGGCTTCACCGGTCATGTCGTCCAGAGGTGGTGCAAAAAGGCTTGCATGCGAACAGCGGTCTCTGTTCCTCCTTGCCCCCTCGTCGTATTCCCAGAAACAGCAGTTCAGCTGTTAGGCCTGACAGTCACTGCCACCTTAGCTCGAGTCATTCATTTTAAGGCACTCTTCTGCCTAACTTGGCAGCCAGGTGCTTTGTTCCTCGCGTGGCTTCCTTCCTCCCCTCCGCCGGCCCCCCGCCCCTGTTAACCATATCTCGGGGTGTTTTCATGCATCTGACTGTCTCATGTTGTACCGCGGTGACATTTCCTATTTGTTCAGCTCAGTGTTCTTCCTGGAGCTCGGAATCCTTCCGCTGTTAATCTTCTTTGATCACCTGAGGCTTCTCCCACCATCTGACCTCTCAGTAGGATTTCCTGTGCAGTCAGGCTGGGCCTGCATTGCAGCCTCCCGCAGACCCGCCCCTGCTGCTTCTGCGTCTCCTCCCCGGTCGTCACCATCACCCGAGACCGTCACTGCTTCATGCCATCCTTGCCTCCACCCTCTCCTGGTCACCTGAACGCAGGCTCTGCTACGCTCTTGATTTAGTCCCTCTGTTTTGGTGGAGCACTTCTCCCCGGAGCTTCCTGCCTCGGTCCATGAGGGCTGCGTGACAAAAGCCCGCAGACCGGCGGGCTTCATTTCTCCCAGCTCCGAGTCCTCTTGGTTGGTGAGGCCTGTCTTCCAGGCTTGCGGACGGTTGCCTGGGGAGCAAGACCAGTCTAAGTCTTTCGCATGAGGACAGTGGTCCCACCCTGGTGACCTCCTCTAACCCCGTTCAGCTCCATCACACTGGGGGTTGCTGTTGTTCAGCAACCCCATCCAACTCTTCGAGACCCCATGGACTGTAGCCCTCCAGGCTCCTCTGTCCATGGGATTCTCCAGGGAAGAACCCTGGAGTGGGTTGTCATTCCCTTCTCCAGGGGATCTTCCCAACCCAGGGATTGAATCTGTGTCTGTTGTATTGGCAGATGGATTCTTTACCAGGACTTCCCTGAGCCCGTCTGGTGGCTCAGACGGTAAAGCTTCTGCCTACAGTGTGGGAGACCTGGGTTCGATCCCTGGGTTGGGAAGATCTACTGGGGAAGGAAATGGCAACCCACTCCAGTATTCTTGCCTGGAAAATCCCATGGACAGAGGAGCCTGTTGGGCTTCAGTCCATGGGGTCGCAAAGAGTCGGACACAACTGAGAGACTTCACTTTCACTTTCTTTACCACTGAGCCACCAGGGAAGCCAGGTCATGTTGGGGTTCAGCTCAGTTGCTCAGTTGTGTCTGACTCTCTGCGACCCCATGGACTGCAGCACGCCAGGCTTCCCTGTCCATCATCAACTCCCGGAGTTTACTCAAACTCATGTCCATTGAGTCAGTGACGCCATCCCACCATCTCATCCTCTGTCGTTCCCTTCTCCTGGCCTCAACCTTTCCCAGCATCAGGATCTTTTCAAATGAGTCATATTGGGGTTGCTGCTGCTGCTGCTAAGTCGCTTCAGTCGTGTCCGACTCTGTGCGACCCCGTAGACGGCAGCCCACCAGGCTCTGCCATCCCTGGGATTTTCCAGGCAAGAACATTGGAGTGGGTTGCCATTTCCTTCTCCAATGCATGAAAGTGAAAAGTAAAAGTGAAGTTACTGGGTCGTGTCCAACTGTCAGCGACCCCATGGACTGCAGCCTACCAGGCTCCTCCCATCCATGGGATTTTCCAGGCAAAAGTACTGGAGTGGGGTGCCATTGCCTTCTCCGCATATTGGGGTTAGGAGGATTCAAACGTTGGTACACTTCCCAAGAAAAGATACATGAGAAAGCAGTTACTTGAAAAGTTAAACGTTGGTTGCTCTCGATGTGTGTAGACTGTGTACAGAATTCCGTAATGTGTATTTCGAATGTTGAAGCCTTTGTTCCACTCCTTCTAGCTGCCAGTGTTGCTGAAGAGAAAGCGGTTGTGTTTTTTCCTTCTTTAATCTCCGTCTTTGAGGTGTGATTTCTTTTCCCTCTCTGACGCGTTTGAGCTTTGCTCTGCATCTCTGGGGTGCCTCAGTTCCGTGCCGCGTGCCTGGCCATAGGGTTTTCCTCTTGTGAGCCGGCTCCCACCGGGCCTTCGGGCCTGACCTGTCACTCGGTCTCTGTTCATCGTGCTGTTTCTTCCGAGGCCATCTTCCCGCTCTTTCCTTTCTTGTGGAACTTCAGCCGGGAGATCGTGGGCCCCTGAATCGCCCTTTAGCATTCTTCTTACGTCCCCTTTTTATTCTGTTTTCTTCACTGTCTAGAGCTTGTGCAGCTTCGGTGCTCAGGGCTACGCGAGTGGCACAGTTACACAGAGAGCAGCCACAGCTGGAGGAACACGCTGTTCACGCGGGGCTTCCGCCTGGTGGGTCTCACTCAGAAGCCGGGCCAGCTGTCTTTTCCATTGGAAGCGCCCCGGTGTTCATCTTTGTGCATTTTACTTCTGATGCAGTTTCTCCGGAAACTGGTTGATGCGGTTATGATCTGATTTAAAACAATCTCCCTGCTTGTTTTCAGACCTGCCCCCGCCTCCCCCCGGGCATCCGGAGCCTCCAGTTGTGGGCTTCTCTCCACACCTGACTCTCCCTCCCCACGCCTGACTCTGTCCCCCACGCCTATTAAAATACAAAATTTTTAAATGATATCTTTTTAAGTAAGTTGCTCGTCAGGTGAAAAGAAAGAAATTTTTCAAAGGTATGGAGGGACCCTGACATTTTTCCCTGAAGACTGGAACTCGATTGTGCCCGTCCGCTTTTATCCTGTCTCTGTTTGGTAATTGGTGACACCCTGTGCCTTCTGTAGTTGTGAAGTTTTCTAGGTACGGTTTCAAAGGACTCTGCACACGTGATGCTAAGGAAGCAGGTTTAGAAGGTCTCCTGGTGGTGCAGAAGCTGCAGCCCAGCCAGAAGAGGGACCGGCAGGGCTGCTGACCAGCGACACCGACACGCACCCCCCTCAGGGGCTGAGAGCACGTCCTGTCCACTCCAGGGGGTTCTGTCCTGTCTCTGGAGGGGCGAGTTGTGGCCCCCACCCTCCATGACGTGTCGACATGTCAGCAGTCTGTGTGGCTGAAGTTAAGACAATAAATCTTTCTCTGCTTCTGGTTTGTAGAGACTGGAAAATTAAAAGCTTTTTTCCTTTTGACTCTTACTGCTGAACATCTTCAGAGCAAGTCTGGTTCGTGCAGTCACTTGCGGGAACTCCCTGGTGGCCTCGTGGTCAGGACTCCAGGATTTCACTGCGTTCAGTCTCTGGTGGGGGAACTGAGGTTCTGCAAGCCATGTGGCATGGCCAAAAAAAAAAAAAAAAGCCCATGCAGTTGTCTGTTAGCCCCTTGTGTGGCCGAGAATGTTGGGGCTCAGAGAGGGCAGAGGGCCTGAGCCAAGGAAAAGCCAAGGTCAGCCTGGTTGGTCCTGCAGCTTCGCCCCTCTGAAGGCAGTGGGAGACGCCTCTGATTCACTCCCAGCATTTTCCTCAGCATCTGGCTTCCCGGGTGGCTCAGCTGGTAGAGTCCACCTAGAATGCAGGAGACCCAGGTTCGATCCCTGGGTCGGGAAGATCCGCTAGAGAAGGGATAGGCTACCCACTCCAGGATTCTTGGGTTTCCCCTCTTCCCTGGTGGCTCAGCTGGTAAAGCCTGCCATGCAGGAGACCCGCGTTCCCCCCTAAAAAAAAAAAAAAAGCCCATGCAGTTGTCTGTTAGCCCCTTGTGTGGCCGAGAATGTTGGGGCTCAGAGAGGGCAGAGGGCCTGAGCCAAGGAAAAGCCAAGGTCACCCTGGTTGGTCCTGCAGCTTCGCCCCTCTGAAGGCAGTGGGAGACGCCTCTGATTCACTCCCAGCATTTTCCTCAGCATCTGGCTTCCCGGGTGGCTCAGCTGGTAGAGTCCACCTAGAATGCAGGAGACCCAGGTTCGATCCCTGGGTCGGGAAGATCCGCTAGAGAAGGGATAGGCTACCCACTCCAGGATTCTTGGGTTTCCCCTCTTCCCTGGTGGCTCAGCTGGTAAAGCCTGCCATGCAGGAGACCCGCGTTCCCCCCGGGTGGGGAAGGTGCCCTGGAGAAGGGAGAGGCTCCCCCTCCAGGGTCCCGGCCTGGAGGACCCGTGGCCTGTGGAGCCCATGGGGCCGCAGAGAGCTGGGCACACCAGTGGCTTTCAGGCCACTGGCAGTCTTAGCTTCCGATGCAAAAGCAAAGGCACTCTTCACCTCGAGTCCCTAACGCCCCCTTTGCCCCCGGATGGTGGCTTCCCTGGGTTTGTCCCTCTCATGGCATCCGCAGTGCGCCCTCAGGTCAGCACACATCACAGCCCCGCCATCCGAGGTGCCAGCCTGAGTGTCCGCCCTGCGTGTGAGAGTCGGTGCCTTGCGGGCGTCTCCTTAGGTTTGTGCGCAGAGCCCCTGCGAGCCCTTTGGTAACTTCCAAGCATTTAGGGGCCATTTAACAGTTTATGGGCTTCCCTTGTGGCTCAGCTGGTAAAGAATCCGCCTGCAATGCAGGAGACCTGGGTTTGGTCCCTGGGTCGGAAAAATCCCCTGGAGAAGGGATAGGCTACCCACTCCAGTGTTCTTGCCTGGAAAATCCCGTGGACAGAGAAGCCTGGTGGGCTACAGTCCATGGGGTCGCAGAGTCGGACAGGACTGAGCGACTGACACCTAATTGCTTGCAGGTAGCAGGTCAGGCCAGAGAAGGCAATGGCACCCCACTCCAGTACTCTTGCCTGGAAAACCCCATGGGCAGAGGAGCCTGGCAGCCTGCAGTCCATGGGGTCGTGAAGAGTCAGACACGACTGAGCGACTTCACTTTCACTTTTCACTTTCTTGCCTGGAGAATCCCAGGGACGGGGGAGCCTGGTGGGCTGCCGTCTGTGGGGTCGCACAGAGTCGGACACGACTGAAGTGACTTAGCAGCAGGTCAGGCAGAGAAGTTACTGTGGAAATGCAAGATGTTTTCCTATTTCTGGAGGGACAGTCACCATCTTCAGAGTTAGACCCTGCTTCTTGTGTGCCCATCTGTGCACGTGTTGCTTCTTTGAAAGTAAACATCCTTTTTCCCTCTGGTCGGTTCAGTTTTTTTTTTGCCTTTGATTTCTAGCATCTTACCTGTGATGTACTGGGTGCGGTTTTCTTTGTGTTTCCTGCCCTTGTTTTATTTGACTTTTTATGATAGATTACAGTTTTCTATTGAAATTCACTGATTTGAAGATGATTGGAAAAATGCGTTTGGAAAAACTTCCAGAAAGATTATGGAGCTCAGTCCATGCCTTTTCCCTCAGTAGTTGTAGCTCCTTGAATCCGGCCTGTGTGGTGCCTGCCAGCGTTTTCCCATCAGGGCTTGCATACGGTCTGTCCAACTCACGTAGTTGTTTTCAGCTATTTCACCGTGGCCAAACCAGAACTTTCACGGCTGTGGTCACTCAGGCTTACATGAATGACCCTCGTGAATGATTTTTACACTGGTTTTTCTGTGCTAAATCTCTTATTTTGGAGAAAACAATGAGCAGTTTGTGGTTTTAAAAGTGCCCCCACTCCCTGCCTACTCCAGCCAGTTAGAAAAACAAGCTAAGCAGATATTTAATGTGTTTCAGAATCTATTTGTCCATGACTTTCCCCCGTATCCTTTGATGATATTTTCTAGGCCCACCATCAAGGATTCCCAGATTCCCATGGTCCAGATAGAAACAGACCATTCACCCTCGCTCACCACCCCTGGATGCCGTTTAGTTCCACACACTGTGAATGTTTTGTGATCCTTGATACAAGCTGTGGTTCGAAACCACCTTAACAGTTTGTGGATGCCGTTCAGCTCCCGCCTGACCCTCGTTCCCTTGGACTGGCTCTTCTCACCGCCTCTGCCCAGTCCCCTGCCCGTCTGTCCAGCAGGTTGATGGAGACCCCGCTGTTCTGAGGACAGTGCCAGGCTCGGCCAGGACAAGTGTGGGAAACGGCCCACCAGAGTCCCCCTCAGCTCCAGCCATCCTTCGGCGCCTGTTCCGATGAGCCAGGCGCCTCCACCACTCTTGTTCCGCAAATAAAGGCAGAAACCCGCACCGACTCATTACTCCCCCTCTGACGTGAAGCTTTCAGTTCCTGTGATCCTCCCGTTTGTTTTTGCTGTTATGTCAACAAGGGGTTTGGGAATATAGTGGGTGAAAAAAGATCCTTTTTCTTTCTTGGTTATAAACATAACTATAACACAGAATAAAAACATTTAAGACATACACTTTCACTGCTTCAATTCCTTAGTATAGAAGTTTACATTGTTTTGCTTCTCTTTGATCTTTTCTGTTTAAATACGTGTTTTATGTAATTATAATGCATAATTTTATAGTGTGCATTTTCACTGCCATAAATCTCCCCCCCCCCCCACTTCAACACAGTCTTCACAGTTAAACTGTTTGGTACGTTTTTTTCTCATTGGTATGCCAGTATTTAACAAGTTTGCGGGAGGCAGATCTTTTTTCAGTTTTCTGTAGTAGAAATAATGCCGCACTGAACATCGTCGATTCAAAAATCCTACTCCTGAAATTTTTGTGTAACTAAGACGACAGAGAAAAAACTGGTACACAAACAGTATTTTTGTGATTCTTGATACAAGCTGTGGGTCAGAAACTGTTCTAACGATTCACAATGCCACCGGTGGTTTTACAGCCACACCTGTATTAGCTGTTGTAACTTTAAAATATTGGTTTATTTAGCAGCTATAAATGATAGTTTTAATTTGCCTGAACTTCCCTTTCTTTGATAATCAGTAAAATTGAGCCATTTTCCAGATGCCCTTTGCTCTCTATATTTAGAGGTCATTGTCATCACTGAGCTTAGTAAGTCATCACCTCCACCGACTTCTTTCTCTGCCATGGTATCTGGGAGGGTGTTTGTCCTGGGGGCTCAGAGAGATTCTGCACGTGAACTACTCTGAACAAGACCCAACCCACGATGGGCATACGGTGGTGGGTGTCTGTCTCAAAAATGTATAAAAGTACGTGTATATTATGTCCTTCATTCCTTCTCTTTCTCACCCTCAGGGGAATGAAGGAGGTATGCTTGATGTTTTGTTATTAAACATATGAAGAACAGATTTTCCTTTCAAGTACTTTGATACAACTTCAGTGTTTTCAAATGAATTGATAACCATGTATAAAAGGGATTAAACTCTGAAGTTTAATTATTTTATGTAGTGTTAATTATATGAAGTCTATATGTAGCCAAGACACTTTAGATACAAGAAAAAAAAATTTTTTTTATAATTACGTTTAATTTTTTCTTAAAATATAGTTACTAAATTAAGCATATTTCATATCATTTTATTTCAATTCTTAATACTTTGAATAATGGAATCCTGTTACTTGATCATTTAAATTAAGAACCATATATATGAAACAGGCTTTGCTGTCTGCCATCACTCAAACTGCTATTGTCCCAGAGTCAAAGCATTTTTGAATGTCCAGAAAAAGTAATTTCAACTTTTCTGAACTGTTCAGGAACAGCCTAGGACTGTGCAGTCATTTTCGAAGGCCGGAAATCTCCCGCTTCAAATTTTTCTTTGAATTTTAAGTAGTCTCTTCTTTTATCAAAATATTTTGTCCACTGTTGGGGACAGCTTGATTCAAATGAGCTTCTTAACTTCTCGCACTTAGAAGCGTCCTCTGTGTTCTCATCTAAACACTTGCAGTACCCATCGCGGGCTCCCCAGCAAGCCTGCCTTTCTTTCATAGATGGGGCTGCCATTCCTAGCGGGCTCAAGTCCAGGTAATCGCTCCGCTGCTGCGGTAGCAGCTTGGTCTCAGAAAGCCGCTGTTAGATTCCTGGCTCCCACATGGTCCGTCACTTAAGCCAGCGCGTGTATTCTCTCCAGACTATTTCCCCATTGGTAAAACGAGGGTAGCACTGCCCATTTCACAGGGTTGTTCTAGTCAAAGCGCTGTACAAATAAATGCAGGAGGGCAGAATCACCAGGCAGGACAAGGAGTGCTACTTTGTCTGGCAGAAGAGAAGCCCGAGGCTCGCGGCTCCCGGAGAGTCAGCTACCTCCCGGCTCCATAGCCTCTTGGGCGCGCCCCGCTCGGCCCTGCCAGCCAAAAAAAAAATTTTTGAGGTTAATTGCATTGTTTGTTCAAAAAATAATCTCCAATCCCTGTATACCTTGCAATATAATACAGAAGCATATTGCTTATATTAATACATTCAGTTATTTTTAATTTATCAAATTACAAAACTCAATGTTGAAGATAACTGGTAAAATTAGGTTGAATATCAAAATAGGAACCATTACAATGGACACATTTTTGCCAGTGAGAAGGTTATTCATGTAGCATAACAACCCATGCTTTGGGATTTGACAAACTCCAGGAAAGCATTTTCTGCCTCCTGCTGATTGAAGAACTGTTTTCCCTGCAAAAAGTTGTCGAGATGCTTGAAGAAGTAGTGATCAGTTGGCGAGAGGTCGGTGAATATGTGGTTTGAGACAAAACTTCGTAGCCCAATTCCGTCAACTTTTGAGGTGTTGATTGTGCGACATCAGTCGGACTTTATCATGGAGAAGAAAGAACTGGGCCCTTTCTGTTGACCAGCACCGGCTGCAGGCCTTGCCGCTTTCAGTGCCTCTCATCGATTTGCTGAGCGTGCTTCTCGGATGTAATGGTTTCTGCGGGATTCAGAAAGCTTAGAGGACCAGACGGGCAGCAGGCCGCCGGACAGTGGCCGCGACCTTCTGTGGTGCAAGTTTGGCTTTGGGAAGTGCTCTGGAGCTGCTTCTCGGTTTGGTCACTGAGCTGGTCACTGCCGGTTGTCGTATGCAATCCACTTTTTCGTCATACATCACAATCCAATCGAGAAATGGTTCATTGTAGTTGCGTAGAACAGGAGAAGATGACACTCGAGAACGACGATTTTTCTGACTTTTGGTTAGCACGTGAGGCACCCTCTTAGGGCGCTTTTTCACCTTTCCAGTCTGTGTCAAATGCTGCGTGACCACAGAATGGTCCGCGCTGAGTTCTTCGGTAACCTCTCGCGTACTTGTAAGAGGATCAGCTTTGATGATTGCTCTAACTGGTCCTTGTCACCTTCCGACGGGCGGCCACTGTGCTCCTCATCCTCAAGGCTCTCGTCTCCTTGGCAGAACTTCTTGAACCACCACCGCACTGTACGTTCATTAGCAGTTCCTGGGCCAAATGTCATGTTTGTGTCGTGAGTTGTCTCCGCTGCTTTACAACCTATTTTGAACTCAAGAAATTGCTCGAACTGGCTTTTTGTCTAACATCATTTCCATAGTCTAAAATAAACATAAAAATACACAGCAAGTAATAAGTCATTAGCAAAAAAACAAAAAGTGAGAAAGGCGCATTAAAATGATGTATAACATAACCACATTTAAGAATGGATTCCAATATCAAATGGCAAATTTCAACAGTGCAAAACCAGTTACTTTTGCACCAACCTAATAACCGAAGGTACTTTTCTCCCTGCATATGTATGACTAAAAATGTGTGTTGTTTCTCTTGTCTTAGGTTAAAAAGGCCTTCTTTGCCTTAGTCGCCAATGGTGTTCGAGCAGCACCTCTGTGGGAGAGTAAAAAACAAAGTTTTGTAGGTAAGCAGTGCGGGCCTGGGGAGAAATCTGAACACCTGAGGTGCTGGAATCCAGCCTGGTAAAAACATGACCAAGTTAGAAACACCATTACTTTTTACATCCTGTGAGGTGGGGCTGCTAGTAAATTCAAAACGTTTATGAACCTGTATTGGGTTTCTTTACATCCAGCACCTTTTTGGCTCCAAAGCTTCCTCTGGGCCTTTCCCGGTTGCGAGAGCCCCAGGAACTGGGGGTCCACGGCCTGAGGCTTGCCCTCTGCTGGTCGGCAGCTCTGCTAGGTTCTCGCTGCAGGGCACCCCCATTTCCTCCTGGATGAACATCTTTCTGACACGGCAGATGAAATGATGGAAACATGGTTGATGCCTTTGCTAAATCGTTGTTACACTATTAAAAATATGGGGGACTCACAGTATCTAGGCTCCATAATATGTCCTCTTAGGAATCTCGGTGGGCTGTGGGTGGTGCCCCTTCTCAGCAGGCACTGCACCGTCTTGAAATGACTCCCTGTGTCCACTTCCCCTCGGGCTGCAGCTTCATCAGGGCAGCGGTCCTTGTCTTCATCCCCGTCCTCCTGGTGTCTGGCACACAGTGGGCCCTTCATAAATTGTGCCTGAGGAAGCCATCGTTTTTAGCAGGATTCTCAGAAAACCGTCCACGTGCTACAAAAGTGTCATGTCTCTAGAGCTTATGGTATACTTGATCTTAAAGTATCCGAAGTTATTTGCGTGCAGATGCAAGTCTTTCATAAAGTTTTTGTAACATTCAGAAAGCTTTCTCTCAGTGAATTGCCAAATATTGTGATTAATTCCATTGAATACTGTTAGGCTTTAACTTCAGTTAAATTTGTATATCTTAGTTTGGGGTAGATAATTAACAGGTTAATATTTTTAAATGATATATTAAGTTCTGCTGCTAATTTTTATAGTATAATTGAGAAGGTTTTCTAGTAAATACATATCTCCTGGAGAAGGAAATGGCAATCCACTCCAGTATTCTTGCCTGGAGAATCCCATGGACGGAGAAGCCTGGTAGGTTACAGTCCACGGGGTCGCAAAGAGTCGGACACAACTGAGCGACTTCACCTTCACCTTCACCTTATCACCTAAAATTTTCCTTGAATGTTTTCATTTTTTTATATTTAATATGTAATTCTTTCTTCCAGGAATGCTAACAATTACAGATTTCATTAATATACTACATAGATACTATAAATCACCCATGGTAAGTGCCAGAAATCCTTATGTCAAGTAAGTGGAACTGTGTATGTCTCTGCATGTATTTCGTGTGTGTGTGTGTTTTAAGATTTTGTGTGTACTGGGCTAGCAGTGCTGGTGGTTGATCTTTCCAAACACACATGCATGTGCGCACACACACGCGCACGCACGGCTTCCCAGATAGCTCAGTACACACACACACACACATGGCTTCCCAGATAGCTCAGCTGGTAAAGAATCCGCCTGCAATGAAGGAGACCCGAGTTTAAGTCCTGGCTTAGGAAGATCTGCTGGAGAAGGGAAAGGCTACCCACTTCAGTATTCTTGGGTTTCCCTTGTGGCTCAGCTGGTAAAGAATTCTGCCTGCAATGCGGGAGACCTGGGTTCAATCCCTGGGTTGGGAAGATCCCCTGGAGAAGGGAAAAGCAACCCATTCCAGTATTCTGGCCTGGAGAATTCCATGGACTGTACAGTCCTTGGGATCACAAAGAGTCGGACACAACTGAGCAACTTTCACTTTCATATATATATGCAGGAAACTTCAGTGTAAATTAGTCTGATATTTGAAGCTTGAAGAAAGTAGTCTCAGGAAACGTAAAAAAAAAAAAATAGCCTTTTAATTCAGCTTTCAGAACTCCTCAGATTAGTGGGATTCTGTGTACTTATTTATTGCCTGTGTGCTAAGTCACTTCAGTCACGTCCAGCTCTTTGCACTCCCATGGAGTGTAGCCCACCAGGCTCCTCTGTCCATGGAATTCTCCAGGTAAGAATACTGGAGTGGTTGCCATGCCCTCTTCTGGGGGATCTTCCTGACCCAGGGATCAGGGAACCCTGAACCGGTTCTTCACCATCTGAGCCGCTAGGGAAGCCCCCGCTTATTGCCTAGATGGTCTATTTGTTTAGTTGCTCAGTAGCGTCCAACTCTCTTGTCACCCCATGGACTGTAGCCCGCCAGGCTCCCCTGTTGACGGCATTTTCCAGGCAAGGATACTGGAGTAGTTGCCATTTCCTTTTCCATTCCCGACCCAGAGATTGAACCCTGAGTCTCCTGCACTGGCAGGCAGATTCTTTCCCACTGAGTCACCAGGCAAGCCCCTACTGTAAATGTCACTAAGTCTGTGCTCTTTAATGGCGTTGTGGGGCGTTGAGATCTGCCTGGACCCATAAAGGAAGGAGGCCACGTGTATGTCTTTGGACCGGATGGCTGTGCCCCGTGAAGCCTCGAAGTAGACGAGCTGACACAGGGTTTACCTTCCGGGCCTGTGGATGTTTATGCAGCTTCTTGCAGTTACCCCCAAAATGCTATAACAAGGACTGTACAGACACTGTGGTTTCTTAATGAAGCAAAAATTAAAGTTGGAGAGATCCACTTCTGACATCTTTCTACTGGCTTATTTTAGTGACAGAACTCCCTGGTCCGGTCCTGCTGTCTCCTAACAGCATAGTTGGAAACCTGCGTGTGGCCTGCATCTAACACTGTGATTTTCGTGATTCTACCAGCTCGTTTGCTGTCTGTTGGTTTCCTTGCTTTCTTTCCTGGGCTGAGCCCTCCAGTACAGTGCTGACATCGTGAAAGCAGGCCTTACTGCCCTGTGTGCCCTCCTGGAGGGAAAGTGTTCAGCATTTCTCGGTTACTTCTGGCGTCAGCTGTAGTTCTTTCATAGATACCCTTTTCACGTTGAGGATGTTGCTCCGTTTTCAGGTTTGCCAAAAGTGTTTCTCATGAACGGATGTGGAATTGCGTCGGATACATTCTACAGCTGTTGAGATTATCATATTCTTTTTCTCCATTCTCTTAGACACCATTTCTTCAAGTATTTTTCTGTCCCCTCCTCCACTTGCTAGGATGCTAGTTACTCAACTGACGCTCTCTTGTTTTGTAGCATTTTTCCCAGTATTTCCTCTCTGGGCTTCATTTCAGATATATTTTATTTCTATGTCTTCATTTCCACGGTTCCTTTCCTCCACGATATCTTACCTACTATTTTTTTTTTCCNCCACTTGCTAGGATGCTAGTTACTCAACTGACGCTCTCTTGTTTTGTAGCATTTTTCCCAGTATTTCCTCTCTGGGCTTCATTTCAGATATATTTTATTTCTATGTCTTCATTTCCACGGTTCCTTTCCTCCACGATATCTTACCTACTTTTTTTTTTTTCCTTTCAGATAGTATGTTTTCTGTCCTAGGAGTTCCATTTGAATCTCTTTTATATTTTCCATTTCTCTCTCTGTAATGTTTATATTTTCCTTTAATCCTTGAACATATTATGTCAGTTGTTGTATATCTGATATATATGTATCAGAATCTATTTCCATCATCTCTATTCTGGGTCTGGTTCTGGTGACAGGTTTTTCTCCTATCATGGGTCGCATTTCTGCTTCTTACAAATTAAAAATTCCTAATGAATGCTGAATATTATATATCATATAATATTGTGAATATTATAATTATAACATGTGGTTGAATATCTGTTTTGTCTTCCTTTAGAGAGTATTGGACATTGGGCACGCAGTTAAATTACTTGAAGATCCTTCATTAAAAGCAATTTTGTTGAGATGTAATTTGCTTCCCTGGTGGCTCAGACGATAAAGCGTCTGCCTGCAGTGCGGGAGACTCAGGTTCGATTCCTGGGTCGGGAAGATCCCCTGGAGAAGGAAATGGCAATCCACTCCAGCACTCTTGCCTGGAAAATCCCATGGACAGAGGAGCCTAATAGGCTACAGTCCGTGGGGTCGCAAAGAGTCGGACACGACTGAGCGACTTCACTCTCACTTCACTATAATTTCTGTATCTTATATTTCACCCATTTAGAGTGTGTAGTCCAATGGTTTTTTAGTATATCACAGAGCTGTGCAGTCATCACTATAGTCAATTTTAGAACATTTTCATTACCCTAAAAAGAAACTTCACACCTCTTAGCTGTGACATGCCACCAGTCCACCATTACCTCCAAAGCTAGGCAACCACTAAGCTACTTTGTAGATTAGCCTCTACTGGGCACCTCATAGTAATGGAATCACGTAATGTCTGGTCCTTTGTGACCAGCTTCTTTCACATAGTGCTTTCAAGATTCCTCCATGTTGTAGCATATATCAGTACTGCATCTCTTTTTGTTGCCAAATAATATTCCATTTTACGGCTGTAGCACATTTTACTTATCTGTTCATCAGTTGATAGACATTTAAGGTTCCCACCTTTCAGCTATTAGGAATCCTGCTGCTATGAACAGTCACATACGGGTTTCTATGTGGATATCTGTTTCATTTCCCTTGGGTATAGGCCTCAGTTCAGTTCAGTTCAATCGCTCAGTCGAGTCCGATTCTTTGCAGCCCTGTGGACTGCAGCACGTCATGCTCCCCTGTCCATCACCAACTCCCAGCGCTTGCTCAAACTCATGTCCACCGAGTTGGCAATGCCCTCTAACCGTCTTATTCTCTGTCATTCCTTCTCCTCCTGCCTTCAGTCTTTCCCAACATCAGGGTCTTTTTCAGTGAGTCAGTTCTTCCCATCAGGTGGCCAAATTATTGACGTTTCAGCCTCAGCATCAGTCCTTCCAATGAATATTCAGGACTGATTTCCTTTAGGATGGACTGGTTGGATCTCCTTGTAGTGCAAGGGACTCTCAAGAGTCTTCTCTAACACCACAGTTCCAAAGCATCAATTCTTTGGTGCTCAGCTTTCTTTATGGTCCAACTCTCACATCTGTACATAACTACTGGAAAGACCATAGCTTTGACTAGACAGACCTTTGTTGGCAAAGTAACATCTCTGCTTTTTAATATGCTGTCTAGGTTGGTCATAACTTTTCTTCCAAGGAGCAAGCGTCTTATAATTGCATGGCTGCAGTCACCATCTTCAGTGATGTTGGAGCCCAAAAAAGGGTATAGACCTAGGAGCAGAATTTCTGGGTCACACTGTAACCTGTGTTTAGCTATTTTGCAGAGCGTCCGCAGCACTGCACCTTCCCAGCAGCAGTGTGCAATGTGGCAGTTTCTCTACACCCCCGCTGACACCTGTGACTGTCTCTTGGATGACAGCCATTCTAGTGTGTGTGAGTTGATTCCCAGTTGTTATTTTGAGTTGCATCTCCCTGATGGCTAATCATGTTGAGTATCTTTTCACGTGCTTCTTTCGAGGATTGCTCTTAAGCTTTGTCAGAGTGTACTCTGGCTGATTTAGCTCTACTAATACTTCAGGGATCTCCATGGATGTCCCTGGTTGCTCAGCAAGGACTTTGCACTCTGTGGTCGGAAGGCAAGTGTCCTTCAGGGTGCATCTGCCCGGGCTCACATAGCATCATCCTGTGCATGCCTGTTTAGCGTTCAGTCAGAAACTCAAGGAGCTCTGTGCAGCCTTCTCTTTTCTGGATCCCCGCCCCTGCTTTGTCTAGTGGTGTGTCCTGCAAGTCCCACTTGGCTCATTCTGTCTAGGCTTTGAGTTCTGTCTCCTCAGCTCAGTGTGACATCGTGCTCTGCTAGGGGTCAGCTGCCCGCATGAAGGTCGCAGTGCCGCTAAAGCAGGACGTGGCGGTCACAGGGCTGTTTGCCTCCCTTCTCTCGGGGACGACCGACCTGCCCTGCCGGTTGTCTCGTGTCTGAAAGCAGCTCCACTTGTTTTTTTTTCCCATCTCTGGCCATTTGTACCAGGAGACTGTGTGTGATCTCATCTATTGCATCAGGGCTGGCAGAGCTCTGTGACTGTTTCAGGCATTCCTTTTTGCAGGTTTTGTTGTCTTGTGGTTGCTGTATGTGTTTCAGAATCAATTTTAACTTACCACGGTCCATTTAGAGTTTATATTGGTGTTATGTAGAAAGTATACTTCCATTTAATCAGCCCCTCACATTTTCATTTTAAACGAAATGAATAAAAGGGAAAAGATCTTTTTTTTTTAATATTTACCCACATAGGTACCATTTTCTATTCTTTTCTGCGGATCTGAGTCACCATCTGGTTTTATTGCATTTGAAGAACACCCACCAGCATTTTTGTGGTCCACATCAGTGACAGATTATCTCAGTTTTTGTTTGTCCAACAGGGTCATTATTTCATCTTTGTTTTTTTAATCTTAACTTTGGAAGGACAGCTTTGCTGTTTTATAGAGACTGAGTTAACTGATTGTGTTTGTTTTCTTCAGCTCTCTGAGGATATAGTTTAGTTGTCCTTTGCCCCCCAGTGCTTCTGATAAGAAGTCAGTGGAAATGGCTGTCCGTGTCTCCTTTCCTAAGGCGCCGGTCCTTCCTGACTCAAGGCTCTCTCTCTGACCTTGGATCTCAGCTGTTGACTGTAACGTGTCTTTGTATTCACCCTGTTCTGGGTATGCTGAGTCTCCATGATCGTCTCAAGTTGCTTTTCTACCTATTTTGGGGGCTGCTGTTTCTTAAAAAAAATTTTTTTTTTAATCTCATTCTTTCTCTCCTCTCCTTCTGGGGCTTGGATTCCTTGAGACCACTTGATCCCATCCCATACGTCTCGGTCTTTAGCACCAGGGATCTTCAGATAATGTTTGTTGATCCATCTTAAACTACTGATTCTGCCTGGGGTGACCTCCAATCTCACTATCAAACCTTATTTCTTCTGGATGCTTCTTTTCAGTGAGATGGGGCCTGTGACTGTGAGTGATTTTATAGCTTCTCTGGAAGATTTTCCAGGCTGATTTTTCACCAACTGGAAACGGCAACTTTAAATTGTCATTTTTATGTCTGTTATAGAAAGAACTGTTCCTGACAGTGAGAGCCACAGCGGCTAGTTTTCCTGTTAACCACTGTATTTACACAAGTGGAGGTACCAGATAGCCTTTTTTTAAAGCCCAGTTTTGCTCTCAAGCGGCTCGCTGGCTTCTTCCCCGCTGTCCCCAGAGCCGGCCGGAGTGTTGCTGACGCCCCGCAATTGGGGTCCCGCTTGCGTCTCCTCTCCTGCCCACATGTCCACTCGGTTCCTCCTCTCTCTGCCTCCCCCGACTTCCCTGCTCTCCTCCCCCCGTGGCTGCTCTTCTTTGGAGGTCCGAATCCGCGCCCTCCACGGGCATTCTTCTTCAGGCACTTGGTCCTTGCCGTCTGACACTGTGGTCTTCCAGAACCCTCCTCAGGCACCCGCTCCACCGTGGTGAGCTCCCTGCTGTCCCCCTGGAGCGGATGAGTCCCCATTTCAGCGCCCCCCAGGAATTACTCAAGCGGCACTTTTCATGTTGTGTTCTGATTCCGCCAAGGGCATGGCCTCTCAGCTGGGAGTGACTTTCCTCCCCCGGGGACGTTACGTCTCCTGCCTGGGGAAAGGGTGGGCTGGTTCGACTGGGGTGGCGTGGGCAGAGGCTGAGGATGCTACGGAACACAGTGCACAGGACGTCCCAAGGCGTCCGCCGTGCCAGGGGCAAGAAGCGCTGTCGTTGGGGTATCTGAGGTTCTTGTTAGGTCGTTTTTAGAGGTAGCGACTGTGTCTTACGCGTGTTTTTATCTTAAACACTATACACACCTTCCCATCGTGCTGGGACCAAGTGCCCCTGGTTCACAATAGACCCCCATGTTAGCCGAGCATGTCCACGCTGATGCCCGCAGCTAGAGCCCCAAGGGGTTATGCAGGCAGACAGCAGAGAGGCCCCTCCTCTGCTGGGCTCAGGCTCCACCTCAGAACCGCCTGAGACAGAGCAGGATATTCTGCTTTCAGCTGTGAAAGCCAGAGCCTCGTCTTCCTCCTTTAGGAAGCTGATTCCTTCCTCATCCCCCTCTGTGTCCTGGATGCTATCATTCAGTCACCTAGCGTCAACATCGGGAGGTGGGGGGGCTTCTTATTTATCCACCTGTCTCTGTCTCCCCTCCTTCATTCTCCTCTACACCTTTTTATTCTCCCAGTGGCCCCCTCTGTCCCCACAGTCACCATTTCGAGATCTGACCTCCCTGACGCCTGGTCTTGTTGCATCTGACTCTGGCGCTGTCTCGAGGGCCCGATGCTTAAACCCTCAGTGCTGCCCTGGCCTCTTCTCCCCGACACGGAGCCCACCCCGGGTTGTCAGTCCCTAGCCCCCGGCTCCGGGGTGCAGGGGGCGGGCCCCACCCCGTCCGTCTCCTGTCTGTGTTTCAGGAACGTGGAAAAATCCTTTTCTTCTCCAGGCCCTTACATGGGTTTGTCTTTTGGGTTGACGTGACGTCCACCCGGCAGGCAGAGCCTGCCTGAAATCTGCCTCCTGAAGGTCTCCAGGTCTGACCTCTGACCTCTGCTCATCCTTGCATCCCCGCGATAAGCCTTGTAGAGTCTGCTTCCCCCGCCGGTCAGTGGCGGCTCTGCACAGGACTGTGTCAGCGTTGCCAGGCGGGGTTGGGAGCTCAGAAAGAGGCCAGGTGTTCCTGCGACAGGGCTCCAGAAGCCCCCCGGGGTAGCAAGCGCTTCAGGAGGCAGGGAGGCCCTGTGCCCCAGGCTCCCTCACGTAGACCTCACAGAAGCTAGTGTGGACGGCCTTCCACCCCGTTGTGTAGAGAGGGACTCAGATTCAGAGACCTTAAGTTCTTTGACCAAAAGCAGCAGCCAAGATGTGGTGATGCACGCGCTGATGACTCCAGGTGACTGGCTGCTATGGAACCCTCTCTGCCTTTGCGAAGATGCCCGCCTGGTCCAGGCGTAACCTGATCCAGCAACTTAATTAGCACAGTTTAACCAACTGCCCTTTTTAAACTAGAGAGGCTAAAAATCTTATATTTCCTAAGAAGGAGTGTGTGTTTATAGATAAGTTTTAAATTTGTAGTTAGTATAAGTTGTATACTAACTGTATTGTAAAGTTTTTAATTTTAAAGTGTATCACAGATTTTCAAATTAAATTAATAATATCATGTTGGTTTATGTTTTAAATTTATACAACATTTGTCTTCACAGAAATGTAGAGCACAATTTATGCTCTCATTTATATTTCTACATTTCTGAACTACCTCGCTTGTTTCTATCTGTTGAATTATGGGACTCAGCAGTAGTTATGAAATAGTAGTTTCTTTTTTTCCTTGTCTTGTACATGTTAACATTTGCAAATAAAAATTTTCCTTATTTCTAGGTACAGATTTATGAATTAGAGGAACATAAGATTGAAACATGGAGGGGTAAGCAATATTGAGTGTTAAAAAAATCTTTTTAATAACAGGAAAAAAATGTTCTACTCAGATGTAAAATGTTTTAATTTCACAGGTCCTCTTCTTTCCACTTTATAATCTACTATGTTAAAACATTCTTTTCTACCTTAATTTTGACACTACTGTATGCCTCATGACTGTAATTATTACCCATTCTCTTTGGTACACGTGTGCAGGGAACCTTCAGCAAGTCTTTATATGGGGCTGGGGTACAGATGAATAAGGAGCGGTGCCCGAGTCTCCGCCCTTCAGTGGGGCCACCATTCGCCACTGAGTGCTACCTCCCAAATCTTTGTCTTTGGGTAGAAAATGCACAAAAGGAATGCCTGAAATTAACTAAAACAAGGATCTGTTCCTACTTAAATTCGACCATTATTTCTTTGCAAATTACGTAGAAACATGGAACAGATGAAACTTAAACTAGATGATTTGATGATTTGAATTAAATCACAAGAAAATATTAAGATTGCGTTCTTTTGCAACATTGGATCTCACCCTCTTTGTGTATAATCACAATACCCTTTTCTGAAACGGAGCCATTTTTAAAATTGTAATTTCAGGGCTGTGAAATCGTTGTCTTTAATGAGACCTGTCTTGCTGGGTTTGGTACGGCAAGGGCAAAGGAGCAGTCAGCAGGAATAGCATAGCGAGGAGCCAGGGGTGGGCATCATTAAGGAGGGATCCTTTGTAGGTATTCAGGGAGGCGTGTGGATAGAAACAGAGGTACCCGCTGAAGGTAGTTTTTTAATTTAAATCTGAAATTTAGCTTTGTACTTCCCATTATCTGCTTGGCTTGAAAAGCAACCTTTAGACTGGCTGCAAAATCTGAACATCTGTTAGAATTCTCTAAAAGGCTGGGCCTCTTTTAATCCTGTACGAAAGTTTCATTGAGTGATATATTTGATTTATGGTGGCTTTATCACACCAAACCAGAGTAAGTCAACATGGAATCCTAATTAGCCTATTATGCAGTGAATATATATTTTAATACCAAGACAGATACTTCTTAATAAATTCTACTGTTTAAGTTATGTTAGACCAAGGTTTAAGTATATTTACACTTTGTATATTACATGGCATTTGGTAGTAATAATAATGTCAAGATTTTCTTGAATGCCTTCTCTATAGAAACCTCAGTAAAGCAAATGAATTACAGTTTATCTTTACAAAGATGATTTCTACATACTAGAAAGATCCCCAGATACAGTAGATCTGAGCTTTGGTCTGGAAAATAAAACCTAGTAACATTTAAAGAACAAAATTTGTTACAGCTTTTATCTTATAAAAATTAGTTTTAGAGGGTATCATATCAAGCTTCATTTCTTAGGGGTGACCATGACTTGGCACTATTCCAGTGGCCTCTGCTGATATTGCTCTTTTACTAGATTTCTTGACTTTTCTGCTTTTTACAGTATCTATGGTAACATGGTTTTTAAATACTTTTCCACAAAGGCACCATCTGAAAAACAGTGTGGAACTTGTTTAAAATAACCATAACTATCACTAACACAATAGTTTTCAGTAAGTTAATTCAGTGTGGGTTTTTAATCCTTCTAATCCTTATCTGTAAATGGAAGGCTATTTTAACTATTAAGTTAAAATTACAAATAGCAACTATGTTACTAATTACATATTTTCTTTCTATAAATACAGAGCTTTATTTACAAGAAACATTTAAGCCTTTAGTGAATATATCTCCAGATGCAAGGTAAACATGTCAAGTTTTTCTCCTTTGAAAACATTCATTCATTCAGATTCATCCGTTTTGTGACCATGGGTGACAGGTTATTTTTGTCTAGATGGGGGCCAGCCTTCATATTAAATTCGGTCAACTTAAGAGACAGTGGAAATCACCGCCACTGTCGGTCCACAGGGTTGGTGATGGGCTAGAAGGTGGTCGTACTGAGCAGCTCAAGAACCCAGATCACCTGCAACAGAAGCCAAGCGGGGAGCTGTGTAGTTCTGGGAGCTGCCGGTCCCTGAACTGTCAGGGAGCCTCGCAGACCAGCCTTCGGAGGGTGTTGTGCCCAGGAATGTGCGTTACAGCAGCTCCCCCAGGGGTTCTGACGGGCACTGAAGCTGAGCAGTCAGCCTCCTCAGGCACTGGTCCAGAGGTGACCAGAGGCAGGACTGCCCTCGGTCGTCCTGCTGGACGTCCCACTGTTCCAGATCCAGGAGCCTCCGAAAATTAAAGACAGACATCAAACCACAGATCCAGGAAGTTGGCCACCTGTGTGGAACCAACCAGGCTTCCTAGAAATGGCTCAGAGACATCTCTACATTCGTATAAAAGCATTCTTAAAACTAGAGCTCCAGTGAGAAAAGAGTGGGCTCCCCTGGCGGCTCAGATGGCAAAGAGCCTGCCTGCCGATGCAGGCCACCCAGGTTTGATCCCTAGGTCGGGAAGATCCCCTGGAGAAGGGAATGGCAGCCCACTCCAGTACTCTTGCCTGGAGAATCCCCATGGACAGAGGAGCCTGGCGGGCTACAGTCCATGGGGTTGAAAAGAGTAGGACACGACTGAGCGCGCGCGCCCACAGTGAGAAAAGGTGGAGTATTGATTTTTATTTCCAAGACCTAAAAAGGCAGCTCCACCCAGCACCCCCTCCTTGTCTGCAGTCACAGGGGAGGCTGCAGCAGGAAGCGGCCAGTGAGTGAAGTCAGGGCAGCCTCGCCAAGCCCACCACAGCGCCCTCTGTTGCCAGAGTTGTCCATTAGCCTCCCTGGGGGTTAGCGTCTGTCATTTCTCGAAAGCATCAACCCTGCTGTTAAAAAAAACCTGCTCTCCTAGAGGTGGCTCAGAGGTTAAAGCGTCTGCCTGGAATGCGGGAGACCTGGGTTCAGTCCCTGGGTCGGGAAGATCCCCTGGAGAAGGAAATGGCAACCCACTCCAGTATTCTTGCCTGGAGAATCCCATGAATGGAGGAGCTTGGTGAGCTACAGTCCACGGGGTCGCAAAGAGTCGGACACGACTGAGCGACTTCACTTTCTCCTAGAGGTTGTGGTTTACATTTGGATTTGAGGTTTTATATTAACGCCGATTGTGGAAGATCAAAAATTTTGCTGAAGTCCGCAGTCTAAAACTTTTCCAGAACACGTTAATGTCTATCAACTTCTTAGTAATTGTTACTGAAAAGCATTGAAGATACGTTGAAAGCAGGGGTGGTCCACAGTTTTCTACTTCTTCTTTAAAGCCTCCTAACAACTGTAACGGCTTTTCCCGCAGCCTCTTCGATGCTGTGCACTCGTTGATCAAAAATAAAATCCACAGATTGCCAGTTATTGACCCCATCAGTGGGAATGCACTTTATATACTTACCCACAAAAGAATCCTCAAGTTCCTCCAGCTTTTTGTAAGTAGTTTTTAGTGTTTCTAAAGACGTAGTTGCCTCTGCTTTAACTAATTTACTTCAAGTAAATTGGCTCCCTGTTACCCTCGTAGAAGAAATTTGTTAGCTTTGAGGTCTGCATCTCTAACCTTCCGATTCTCATCCCACTGCTATCTGAATCGCACATTCTCAAAGTTGATTCCAATTAAAAAGCAATCCCCTTTTAGCGCAAGTATCAAAATAGTAAAAACACTTGGAATTCTCTATTTGAATAAGTATATTTTTATTGCCTGAAATGAGGGGACATAAAGCAATTTGCGGGTCAGTCTAATTAAGGAACTGCTATACAAGATAGCGAGCCAGATTGCCTTATGAAGCTTTATTGGTATCATGGTTTTGGAAATATATTCATTCAAAAAGTCCTGTCCCCCAGATTATCTTATTATTATAAGTGCAGCAGTGATAGAAAAACCCAAAGTAAATAAAACTTTGACCAAGAGAATACCATATTGGTCCAAATGAGGGCTATATTTTCTGTAGGTTTTTTCAACTGTGTTTGAAATAAGATGACTTCATAATCAGCAAAAACATAGAACCTCTTTGCTTTGCAGTGTTAAAAAGAGGCTCAGAGGACCAGAGTGTTTACAGAGGGCTTTAATCCTTTTTTCCCCCCTCTAATTACATGCACTGAAATTGAAGTTATAAGTAATTGGTCAGCTGGAACCAGTAGGCAGCCTCATTGCTGGTTCAGAAGAGATCATGTTAAGAATCATTCTTTAAAAGAAGGTAGAATCTGCATGAGGTTAGCTTTGTTGTCTTCCCTCCAGCTTCAGATAAGGAAGTAGTGTAGCATCTGGTGTGACATGCAAGAGCTCAGCTGCTGCTCCTGGGACCTGCTCCCCACAAACCCCTTACCAGACAGCGGCACAGAGAGTTTAGTTAAGACTGAGAGAAACGCCTTGTCCATCAGACCAGCCCTGTGTTCTAGTAAGTTTGTGTAAGTGCAACCCTCTTGATGCTTAAATGCATAGAAAAAGTAGGAAGGAGAAGAGTTAATTTACAAAAAAAAAAAAGCCTGAAGTTTGGTAGAGACAGTCCGGGGAAAAACTACAGAATCACGGATTTTGATGGTCAGACTCCCCGTCCGCCGTGGGCTGGATCCAGTCCCCTTGGCTCGGAGCTCTGGCAGGACCCCCGGCAGAGGCTGGGCCAGGCCCTTCGCCCGTGTACTCCCTAAAGTCATCATTTAAAAAGAATATGAATCATGAGCGCCAAACACCGTTAAACACTGACGCTGTGTCAGGCACTTCACATGATAAGCCCGATCCCGCCACCACCCTTCTCAGGTAGGTATTTTTACTCATCTGATTCGTAAGCGATATAGTTCAGCGTGGTGGTGTGGTTTCGCCAGGCAGCCCTCACTGCCCCAGGCCCCCTTGGGAGGCGGCTCAGGTCCTAGCCCTCAGGGCGCCTGGCTCACAGACCCAGACCCCGGGCGGTGGAGCTCCAGCCCGCTTCCACAGCCCCGCCGTTGAGGAGGAGCCACCCACAGTTGGAGACAAGCCTTGGGCCATTCTCCTCTTCCATACAAAGGAGAGGAGGTTGCCTCTGGCAGGCCTGCTTTCCCTTTGGGCCAGTGTGACCATCACAGTCATGCTGTTAGAATGTCCAGCTAGGAATTTCCAGATAAAAAATCAAGAATTCTGAAGCCTGATTTTTACTGAATTGAAAGCACTCTCAGAAGCAGTAGCATTACCCCTGGAGACATTTGCCTGTTAGCCCGAGTGGACAGTGTGGATCAGGGGNGCTTTCCCTTTGGGCCAGTGTGACCATCACAGTCATGCTGTTAGAATGTCCAGCTAGGAATTTCCAGATAAAAAATCAAGAATTCTGAAGCCTGATTTTTACTGAATTGAAAGCACTCTCAGAAGCAGTAGCATTACCCCTGGAGACATTTGCCTGTTAGCCCGAGTGGACAGTGTGGATCAGGGTTTAGTGATCCTGCATCAAGATGGGCTAGGTGACCTAATAGGCCTTTCTTTTTTTTTTTCTCTAAATTTCTAGGATTCTCATGATTTGAATATTGATGAACTCTTTGACTTGAACATTTTGTTTCTTCTAATTGTTCATCTTTTCCTGATAATTATAAGGTACACCAGGAGGACGGAATCAACTGTGCCCTTTATAAAAGGTGGATTTTTGAAACCATAGAACCTTGTTTTGTTTTAGTCAAACGTGACCCTAGGCTTCTCTCTTCTGACTTCTCCCTCCTCCTCTAAAACAGCCCGTGAAAAGAAAAGTTAACTTTTAAATGTTCTTCTAATTCTGTTTGATTGGCTTGTTCTTGTTCCTCGTAGACAAAAATTGGAGTCCTCCAAAGGAGAATTCGGGATGTTAGAGGTGGGATGGGGTGAGAACTGGCTTAGCTGCCCAGCTAGCCACCATCCAACACTTCGGGTTTGGAAGCGTGTGGCTTCTTAGTAACTGTTACTTAAAGATAACAGCAGAACCACGAATTTAACAGGATTAATTTTAAAAGATTCTTGGTGGCTGATGGGCCTTAATATCCAAACAGAGCTGTTGTTCCCTTCTGTCCTCTTTCCCAGTGAGTGAAGAGAAGGAGAAAATGTTAGTGCTCTGCAGCGTTTTACTAAGTACTTAAGTAGAAGCTTAGACATACAATCTAGTCTGAACAAAAGACACAGTCCTTATATGTAACATTTTCATATTAATTTACTAAGTACTTAAATAGAAGCTTAGACATACAGACTGGTTTGAACAAAAGACACAGTCCTTATATGTAACATTTCCATATTAATTCAGATTTCCGGGCATATTTCTAGAAAAGACTAACTTTAATTTGTTGCACATAGTTTTTCATCAAGTGTGGACATGTGAACGTTAACAAGTAGTGTCCCCGCTCTAGAGCATCTTTATTCTCTCCCCGTCTAGATGTCTGACATGCCAAAGCCTGCCTTCATGAAGCAGAACCTGGACGCGCTTGGAATCGGGACATACCATAACATCGCCTTCATACACCCAGACACGCCCATCATTAAAGCCTTGAACGTTTTCGTGGAAAGGCGAGTGTCGGCCTTGCCTGTGGTGGACGAGTCAGGTCTGTGTGCCAAGCCATACCTGTTATCTCCTTAGGGTAGAGGGTGTGTGTCAGCCGCTCAGTCGTGTCTGATTCTTTGCGACTCCATGGACTGCAGCCCGCCAGGCTCCTCTGTCCATAGAATTCTCCAGGCAAGAATACTGGAGTGGGTTGCCATCTCCTCCTTCAGGGGATCTTCCCGACCCACAGATCGAACCTGGGTCTCCCGCATTGCAGGCAGATTCTTTACTGTCTGAGCCACTAGGGAAGCCCCGCTTAGGGTAAAACTATTGTTAAATGACCTGGCATATCAGATAAGTGCGGAAAAGGAAAACTTAGACCAGGGAGCACTCAGGGTAATAAGAATCATATTTTCCATGAAGATACCATTTCATACCTGTTTTTAAACAGACAAGTTTATTTTGTTTAGCAGTATTTAATTCCCAGTGATTATCTAGTTAAGACTGATGTTAAATGCTGTTTCTTGTTTTAAGACTTTTTCTAACATATATTTTTATTTTTAGGAAAAGTTGTAGATATTTATTCCAAATTTGATGTAATTGTAAGTATTTTTAATTTTGTTAAACCTGTCATCTAGAATATCTGTGATGCATATTCATTACTCTGTTTTTGTGATTTTTTCCTAACTTAATAATTCTTGGCTTATTTGAGGATGAGGATCCTATCAGAGAATTCCACAGACTCCCCCATAATAACTGTACTTTTATCGGTATTTTATTCATAGATTTAGCAGTGAATAACATACTAGCAGCATCTTATAATTCTTTGTTTCTTCAGATCAGCCATGGCTTATCCGTTACTGTAGCCTGTGTATATTAAGGGGTCGTGTTTCTGTGTGGGAGATAGTGATTCATTCTGTCGACAGGCGTGGGCCTGGTACACACGTGGCTCCCTGGGCATGCATAGCCCACTACTTCCAGACTGGCAACAGCTGTTCTAAAGAGGACAGGAAACCTATTACATAGCGTTATATAAAGATCTTCTTTAATCCCTGGTTTAAATGTACTAGATGGATTTTGGTGCTACAAGCTGGAATCAAGATTGCCAGGAGAAATATCAATAACCTCAGATATGCAGATGACACCACCCTTATGGCAGAAAGTGAAGAGGAACTAAAAAGCCTCTTGATGAAAGTGAAAGTGGAGAGTGAAAAAGTTGGCCTAAAGCTCAACATTCAGAAAATGAAGATCATGGCATCCGGTCCCATCACTTCATGGGAAATAGATGTGGAAACAGTGCCAGACTTTATTTTTTGGGGCTCCAAATCACTGCAGATGGTGATTGCAGCCATGAAATTAAAAGATGCTTTCTGCTTGGAAGAAAAGTTATGACCAACCTAGATAGCAAATTCAAAAGCAGAGACATTACTTTGCCAACTAAGGTCCGTCTAGTCAAGGCTATGGTTTTTCCTGTGGTCATATATGGATGTGAGAGTTGGACTGTGAAGAAGGCTGAGTGCCGAAGAATCGATGCTTTTGAACTGTGGTGCTGGAGAAGACTCTTGAGAGTCCCTTGGACTGCAAGGAGATCCAGCCAGTCCATTCTGAAGGAGATCAGCCCTGGGTGTTCTTTGGAAGGAATGATGCTAAAGCTGAAACTCCAGTACTTTGGCCACCTCATACAAAGAGTTGACTCATTGGAAAAGACTCTGATGCTGGGAGGGATTGGGGGCAGGAGGAGAAGGGGACGACCGAGGATGAGATGGCTGGATGGCATCACTGACTCGATGGATGTGAGTCTGAGTGAACTCCGGGAGTTCGTGATGGACAGGGAGGCCTGGCGTGCTGTAATTCATGGGGTCACAAAGAGTCGGACACAACTGAGCGACTGAACTGAACTGAACATCCTTCCACTTGGTGCTTCTCTCCCCACCCCACTCATTTAAATGCATTTCCTTAGAGTTTTACATTAATTCTAAGAAAGGGAACTGAAACTCTGATAGTCCCAAACATGCACATCTTTCCCCCCCCCACAATGTTGACTGTAGCATTTAAGTATTTTGTAGCTGTCTCAATCTCTTATGTTTCATCCTATTCCGTTTAACATAATAGACACCATAAAACAGGCTTACTGGAATCTGGTTGGGTGGGACCCCTATAAGCTTAATCAGAGCCTTGAGACCCATTCACATCTATAGAACTTCCTCCACGAGTACTTGGTCCTGACGGTTCCCCACCCCCAAGCCTTCCTAGCAGAACCTTCTTCCCCAGCCCTGGGGACTTCTCACCCTTGGCAAATGTTAGTCCACCTCTCAAAAGACTTTATACATCGGGAACAACCCTGTAGAGTAAGAGGGAGAGGGGTAAATTAGAGTTTGGGATTAGCAGAGACAAATTACTATATAAAATAGATGAAGAATATCCTACTGTAGAGCAGAGGGAACTATATTTAAGATCTGGTAATAACCTATATCAAAAAATACATATATATGACTAACTCATTTTGCTGTATACCAAAGAGTAACACTACCTTGTAAATCAACTATATTTCAATTAAAAAAAAGAAAAGAACCCTATTGGGTAAGAATGGGAGAATCTTCCATAGGTCACACAGTCAGAATTTAACACAATTGCTTCATAATAAAGGTATACCTTGCAAGCTTTACTGTTGATAAGATGATGAAATAACAGTACTCATGGCATGTGTTAAGCCAGTACCATGGTACTAAATTAAGATAAACATTAATGTTTTTTTAAAATCAGGTTGCTCTGAACGTACTTTGGTCATTAACATGAATGGAAACAAAGGATATAATTCACTGCTACTTGATTACAGAACCTTGCTGCTGAAAAGACATACAACAACCTAGACATCACCGTGACCCAGGCCCTACAGCACCGGTCACAGTATTTCGAGGGTGTCGTGAAGTGCAGTAAGCTGGAGATACTGGAGACCATCGTGGACAGAATCGTGAGAGCGGAGGTAAGGCAGGTGCACACGCGCACGCACACACACACACACATACACACACACGTCCCTCCCCCTCCTCCTCGCATCCCTCCACCGGCACTCACTAGGAAGCAGGGCCCCAGGAATCCCAGTCACAGGAGCAGCCCCTGAGGCAGCCTTCCAGTCCAGTCGCACGGCGGTCTCCTATAGAGCATGTCGTGTGTCTTGGCACCTAGTAGGTCATCTGTGATGTCTTGGCACCTAGTAGGTCCTCTGTGAATGGCCACTGAATTCGATTTATAAGGCCTGATGTCATAGCCGCATCAAATAAATAAGTAGGCTACTTTCACGGTTTTAAAACTCAAGAAAACAGAAGTCCCAAGAGCTTTAAGTTTCCTTAGGGTGTTAGTGAATTTAAAGCTATAGATGTAATTATATGGTTTTAACAAAGTAAGTTGGTAAAACTGTGTTCTGATCTTTTACTAAGTTAGAGTAATTGTCTTCCCATCAGTGTGTCTTTTCCTGATTTAAACCGTAAATGGTCAATCCATCTCCTGACCCTCAGCCTCATATCCCCTTTTATTTTACTGCCTGTAAGTTTTTTTTTAATATACTTTGCAAAACACTCTAAATAAAAGATGTGCAGGATCACCCCCATAGTGTATCAAATGCATTAAACCCATCCTCAGATAATTTCTTTCCTTTCTTGTTAGGGATAGGGAATTACCCTCTTTATCAACCTTTAGGACTGAAGCATCGATGCGACTGTGCTCCTCCTAACCCCTAACTGGGCAAAAGCCATTCATAAGTCTTCTCTGATTTTTATTTAAATGCAAGGACTCAGGCCAAAAAGAAAAGTGCCTGAGTACTTTTAGGCTCACGGCTGGTGACCTTAGCCTGCTTTCTGAATCTTACCTGTGAAGTGGTGTGGAGTCTGGAGCCCCTGCCCAGGAGCCAGTGGTACCCAGGTCCACCAACCCTACCCGTGTTACGCGTGTGAAGACCCCCACTGCCCTGTCCTCGGGGCTGACGCCCAGCTGCAACCACCAGGCTTTTACCCTGTTTCCCTAGCCTTAACATGAAGGCTTTCCTCTTTCTACTTGAACTTAATACCCATTACTAGTTTTCCAAAGGGCTTTAAGTGGCTTAGGAATACATCTAAGCTTTGTATTGTTCTTTCTATGTGCCTTTTGAAGATCATAAGAAACCCCTCTATAATTATAAAGACAATGGACCACATCCATCTGATGGACTCCTTTATAAAGATTAAGGGTCATGGTAAAGGAGGATGCTATTGATATGGAAAAACAATATATTGCCAAGAGAAGCCAATAGAAAGCGTAATCCTTTGTGTGAGCATAACGCGCACTTGCAAAGCAAAGAGTCTAGAAGACTTGCCACCCCAGTGTTGACGCGGCTGTCTCCGGGGACGTGGGGACGTGGGGAATGCCAACACTCCTGCGTGTTCCCACCACCCTGCTTGAGCGAGTGTTACTGTCACGTGAAAGAAGAAAGTGATTGGCTTGTCCTGGAAGTTCATCGGGTGAGCAACACAAATTTCACTGTAATATGAAATAGGTCACTGAGGAAAATAAAGACGTAATTAAAGTTTTCTCAAGTTGCCCATCTTGACTTTTTCCCTCATTGACTATTTTCCACCAAAATATGTTGAAGCTGAACACTGGGGACAAAGACCAGTTTTTAGCTTCAACGTATTTTTGTTAGGAGAAGGGTATACATCAGCGATGTATGTATCAGCCATGATTTGGCTTATTTATATGACGAATATCACACTAGCTTTTAGAAAAGGAACATCTGTACGTTTAGACTTATCAACAAATAAAATACTTTTGGTACCACTAATTCTAAGTGAAATGGTTTCCCCTTGACCTTTAGTAGTTCAAGAGAGTCATTTATCATTATTAAATATTAACAATCAACTGTGTCTGCTGCTAAGTCACTTCAGTCATGTCCGACTCTGTGTGACCCCATAGACGGTAGCCCACCAGGCTCCCCCGCCCCTGGGATTTTCCAGGAAAGAACACTGGCATGGGTTGCCATTTCCTTCTCCAATGCATGAAAGTGAAAAGTGAAAGTGAAGTCGCTCAGTCGCGTCCGACTCTCAGCGACCCCATGGACTGCAGGCTACCAGGCTCCTCCATCCATGGGATTTTCCAGGCCAGAGTACTGGAGTGGGGCGCCATTGCCTTCTCCCAACTGTGTCTAGTATAGAATATAAAGCATTCTCTGACCCTAGCTGTCAAGCATCAATTTATGATCAGTTAATAGATAACTGTGTTATATCACAGGATGATTGAAGAACCTAAGTTGTTCTAGAGGAGCTTTTAAAAGAAATGTACAATTAGCATGATTAAGATGACAGAGTAATTTCCTTTTTAACCTAAAAGCAAGCTATGATGTCAGAAGCATCACCAGCACAGTATCATTCAAGACAGACTTTGAAAAGGACTCCCCTCCTGCCTCCCATCTCTTTCCCGTGCGCCCACCCCCGACTGTGCACCAGCCAGGGTTTCCATGGTCAGTATGGGGAAGAGAATCTCCAAGCTGACCACCGGCATGTGGTTGCCTCAGGCCTGAGTCCTAAAGCTCGTACATCAGAGAAGCTCTACGCTCTCTCTCTCTTTCCTAAGGACACCCTGTTACAGTAATACCTCAAACATTGTCCACTTACAAAAGGCTTTCAAGTAGAAAACAGGACATGAATGATTTATTTCACTGTATTATAGTTGATTATCCTGTTATTCTTAATATATGAACTTCATAGAGAAAAGAGAAAAAATAATCTAAGCATAGTGACCTTTTAGTTTTGCTGTTTATTTGGACCTCTCTCCCATGTAAAACAGTTATCTGATAGTTATTAGAAAACAAAGTACAACGGTAAAAAAATCTAAAACCATTCAAGAGATTATAGCTACATGAAATAGCTACTATTACACTTCCTGTTTTGAGTTGTATCTTTCATATATTAATATTTTGAAAATAGAAGACCAAGCCAGACGTAGCCAGCCAATGTTTCTTGTGTGCATGGGGCTAAGTTGCTTCAGTCCAACTCTTTGCAGTGCTTTGGACCGTAGCCCTCCAGGCTCCTCTGTCCATGGGGATTCGCCAGGCAAGAATACTGAAGTGGGTTGCCATGTCCTCCTCCAGGGGATCTTCCTGACCCAGGGATCAAACCCAGGTCTCCTGCATTGCAGGCAGATTCTTTANTTTGCAGTGCTTTGGACCGTAGCCCTCCAGGCTCCTCTGTCCATGGGGATTCGCCAGGCAAGAATACTGAAGTGGGTTGCCATGTCCTCCTCCAGGGGATCTTCCTGACCCAGGGATCAAACCCAGGTCTCCTGCATTGCAGGCAGATTCTTTACCATCTGAGCCACTAGCTGTTGTTACTCACTGTATAGCACATGAGAGATTTTCTTTCTAAGACTCATTTTAAAACTTGACTTATTTCAGCTTTCACATGTGGGGCCTCCCCTTCTCTTGTTTGCAGGTCCATCGGCTGGTGGTCGTCAATGAAGCCGACAGTATCGTGGGTATTATTTCCCTGTCCGATATTCTGCAGGCCCTGATACTCACCCCCGCAGGTATAAATGCTAGTGTCTGACCTTCACCGTAAGTACATGGCAGGGGGTGGGGGTGAGCAGTAAGCCCTTGCCTAGCACCTGCCAGCCACAGCCTTCTCTACAGTACTTCATCAAGCATTTTCATTTTTGTTGTGCTTTTGAAGTTTCACTGTCCTACTTGAGAGAGAAAAGTTTATAGAAAGTATTCTGACCTAGGAGCATCCTATCAACACCCAGAGTGCTTCAGTAATCAAGGACTCATTGCCATGTTCATCATAACCTTTTCCTTTAAAAAGAGCTCCTCGGTTTCACTTTGTTTTTAGGGCTGCTAACTGGAAATCAGGAAGGAAATTGTTTGGGATCTATCTATTAAAACCATCCTTGGGTTCAAGCCCTGGGTTGGGAAGATCCCCTGGAGAAGAAAATGGCAACCCACTCCAGTATTCTTGCCTGGAGAATCCCACGGACAGAGGAGCCTGGCCGGCTACAGTCCACGGGGTCACAAAGAATTGAACACGAGTGAGTGACTAACACTTTCACTTTCACCCTTCCAAAAGAACTTACTGGTTCAGTTTAGTTCAGTTCAGTCGCTCAGTCATGTCCGACTCTTTGCGAACCCATGAATCGCAGCACGCCAGGACTCCCTATCCATCACCATCTCCCGGAGTTCACTCAGATTCACGTCCATCGAGTCCATGATGCCATCCAGCCATCTCATCCTCGGTCGTCCCCTTCTCCTCCTGCCCCCAATCCCTCCCAGCATCAGAGTCTTTTCCAATGAGTCAACTCTTCGCATGAGGTGGCCAAAGTACTGGAGTTTCAGCTTTAGCATCATTCCTTCCAAAAAAAACCCAGGGCTGATCTCCTTCAGAATGGACTGGTTGGATCTCCTTGCAGTCCAAGGGACTCTCAAGAGTCTTCTCCAACACCACAGTTCAAAAGCATCCA